>OX465281.1:99606325-99818347 GCA_949987705.1 Thereva unica
AAGAGCTAACATTGCCAATCAAACTAATTATAATGCCGATTTTCCACATTTTGCAATCTCTGGGTTTCCTTTGATCTGCGAGAAAGAGATGTTTTCCTAAATTATTGCGTAGTTGTATATAGATAATATATGTATATATTTACATCTTAACCTAATAAATTGATTTATTAGTGCTACTTAATTTTTAAAAGGCAGACAGCATATCTTCGATATGGCTCTTTTCAGTTGATTAGTTGAGGTTTTTACCGTAACTACTCGTACCTTACCATCTCTTCCGCTATGCAATTCTATTACTCGCGCTAGTTTCCAAGCTGAAGGAGGCAAGTTTTCTTCCTTAAGTAGCACTAGTGTGCCAACTCCTATCGACGGCTCTTCAATCTTCCATTTGGGTCGTTGTTGTAAACGATGAAGATATTCCGCCTGCCAACGATTCCAAAAATCATATTTTAGTTTTTGTAGATACTGCCATCTGGATAGGTGAGACTGCTGATAAGAACTCCAATCCGTTTCAGGTATTGATGACTGTGCGTTGCCGATAAGAAAATGAGCTGGTGTTAAACACGTAAGGTCTTCCGGATTCTCAGAAAGTGGACACAATGGACGGGAGTTAAGAACTGCCTCGATCTGGGTGAGAGTCGTCATTAGTTCCTCAAACGTTAATAAACTTTGTCCAATCACTCTGCGTAGGTGGTATTTGATAGATTTTACGCCAGCCTCCCATAATCCACCAAAATGCGGGGCTGCTGGTGGGATAAAATGCCAGTTAACCTTATGATTTGCATACTTTTCTGCAGCTATTGGGATGTTGTTTTTCAAGGCACCTTCTATTTCTTTATCCAATGATCTGGAAGCGCCTACAAAGTTGGTTCCATTATCAGTGTAAATGTCTCTTGAAACACCTCGTCTAGAGAAAAACCTTCTCAGTGCGGCGACGAATGCTTCGGATGTCAGATCCGATACCGCTTCTATGTGTAGAGCTTTTGTAGCGAAACACACGAAAACTGCTATATACGCTTTGGCTGTCTTTGAGTTTCGCAGCTTACTTAATTTTATGTTAATGGGTCCAGCGAAATCGATGCCGACTGTAGCGAAGGGTCTCGTTAACTCCTTTCGTAATTTAGGTAAATTGCCCATTATTTGCGTTGTTGGCTGCTGTCTCCATCGCGAGCAAATGATGCACTGATGCCACTGGCTTCTAATGACGGATTTTGCTCTAGGTATCCAGTAAGTTTTCCTCAGAGTCGTAAGTGTGAGATTCGGGCCACCGTGCATGGTAACTTGATGGATATGTCTGATAAGTAAGACTGCGAGCTTTGAGGAACAAGCCAAGATGATTGGATGCTTTTCTTCGAAGGGTAGGTTTGCATGCTCTAAACGCCCTCCGACCCGTAATACATCTTGGTCGTCTAGAAATGGATTGAGTGAAAGTAAGCTACTTCTCTTGTTGATGTTTCCTCCTTTCCGCAGACTTATTATTTCGTCAGGATAATGCTGCAATTGACTCAGCCTGATCAGGGTTAATTTGGCCTCCTGAATTTCTTTTGTAGTGAGATAAGGGGGGGCGATTCTTCTTCCAGAATCGCCGACAGTAGGCTATTACGCGACATGCTCTGGTAAAATTAGAAAATCGATCTATTATGTTTTCAGTTTCCACGTTAACCTGAAAAGTTTTAACTCTTTTCATTTCTTCTTCGGCGGCTTTTGATGGTTCAAGGTGAGACATTTGGGGCCACTCTGTTTCAGGTTCCCGAAGCCATTCTGGTCCTTCCCACCAAAGAGATCGGGAAATCAGATCTGCTTTAGTGGCTCCTCGTGATGCTAGGTCAGCGGGGTTATGTTCGGATCTAACATGTCGCCAAATATTTTCTGGAAAGTTATTGTGGATATCCGAGATTCTGTTGGCAACGAATGTCTTCCACCGGTTTGGATGATTGGTCAGCCACGTGAGGATAATAGTGGAGTCTGTCCATAGATAAACTGGGGCGGTTCTTCGTAAATTGTCTCGAAGTTTTTTAACCAGCTTGGATAGTAGGTGAGCCCCACATAATTCTAAACGTGGGAGTGACAAGGTTTTTATTGGAGCGACTCTAGTTTTTGATAAAAGCAGATGAGTACTGATTGCCCCGTCGCTTTGCTGAACTCTTGCGTATATTACAGCAGCAAAAGCTCGTTCAGAACTGTCACAAAACCCATGGAATTCGATTTTTGCGGAGGCCAGATAATTAATCCACCTAGGTATTTCGATGCTTTCAATTATTATTTGTAGTGTATCTGTAAAATTGTGCCATTCTTGTTTGAGGGTGTCGGGAATATTTTCGTCCCAATCTACCTTGGCCAACCATAGTTTTTGTATTAAAATTTTCCCAGAGATAATAACAGGGCTCAACCAGCCGAGAGGATCGAATAGTTTAGCAATTTTTGATAAAATTTGTCGTTTTGTAAGGGGCCCCGCCAAATTTATGTTCAGCTTATAGCGAAAAACATCATCTTGTGGATGCCAAGATAGGCCAAGCGCCTTTATAGTGGGATCCTATTGTAGTCACAAGAGTGCTTCTGTGGATATTTCATCCTTGGGTAAATCTGTTAATATGTCCTGATGGTTAGCTGAAAATTTTCTCAGAGGAAATTTCCCTTTATTCAAAAGTGCTTTTAGTTCATGTTTGAGTAGATTTACTTCCTCTATCGTGTCTCTACCGGCAAGTACATCGTCGACATAAAAATCATTTTGTAAACACTCAGAAGCATTAGGAAATGACGATTTTTCATCCTCCGCTAATTGATGTAGCGTTCGGATGGCTAGGTATGGTGCACACGAAACTCCAAAAGTGACGGTCAAAAGACGATAGTCTTTGATAGCGTGTTTTGGTGTGGGCCGCCATAATATGCGTTGATAATCCATATCATCGGGATGTATCCAAATCTGTCGGTACATTTTCTCAATGTCCGCAGAAAAAACATACCTGTGAAATCTCCAATTCAATAGAAGAGTGGTGATATCTTGCTGTAAAGCTGGGCCCGTTAGTAGGGATTCATTAAGGGATATGCCTGATCCTGTTTTACAAGAAGCGTCGAAGACCACCCTCAACTTTGTAGTGGTGCTAGCCTCCTTGAAAACCGCATGATGCGGTAGATAATTCCCTTTCCAAGGTTCCCCCCCGGGTTGATTTGCAGTGATTTCTTCCATTTGATTCAGAGTTAAATATTCCTTTACCACTTCGTTGTAATTCTGCAACATACCTTTTCTCTCTGCCGATTTTTCACTGTGTATCTAGCGCCTAAGTGCAATTTGACGGGATGCGCCAAGCATCACTTGATTTTTCTCTAAAAGAGCCTTAAATGGTAAACGAACTACATAGGAACCATTCGACTTTCGGTAATGAGTTTTTGCGAAATAGCTTTCACAGAAGGTGTCTTCAGGAGTATCGACTTTAGGCAATGAACATTCTTCGATTTCCCAGAATTTCTTTATATCAAATAGGCAGTCATCTACGGTGTTGACATATGATACTATCTCAACCTTGTTGTTCGCGTTCTGATTACCCGTTGGACCTGTTAATATCCACCCAAAAATGGTATTTTGAGCTGCAGGTGAACTATTAGGTCCAAGTTTTAATCCATCGAGTAGGATCGATGGATAGATATCTGCTCCTATGAGCAAGTCGATTTTTCCCGGCGTGTTGAATGCAGGATCGGCTAACTTCAATTCTTGGAGATGATCCCATTTTTGTGGTTTGATCTTTGTCGATGGCAAGAGCTCGGTGAGTTGATCCAAAACTATTGCGTTGACTTCGATGTTATTATTCGCATTTGTGTCCTGAATAATAAATTTCGCCATTTTTGGGGAATTGGCAGTTTCAATGTTCATAAGACCAAACATTCTGACGGTTGTCGACGTCGTTTTAATTTTCAAGCGTTGTAGAACGGCTTTTGTGATAAAGGTGGCTTGCGATCCGGGATCTATCAGAGCTCGCACACTCTGAAGTCCTTGTTTTGTTTTGATGAAAACGATGGCTGTAGCTAGTAATACTTGCCTTCTTTCATTAGTAAAATGTGTAAGTATATTGGGAGTTGCTGCATCCGTGTGGTTGTTGGTGTCATGGATGGGAGGTGATGCTCGGATAGATCTGGAGTCATTACCTACGTGACTTTGATGATTTCCCGGTACATTTTGAGATTTACCTCCTGATAAATGCAGTAATGTATGATGTTTTTGTTTACATACATTGCACCTGTTTTTGCTTAGGCACTTGCTTAAAGCATGGTATTTACCTAGACAGTTGAGGCAATATTTTTTAGCCTTGGCCACTTTTATTTTAGCTCTCACGTCTAACTTCAGGAATCGGGGACATGAGCGTAGCCCGTGATTTTCAGAGCATAGCTCACAGGCTGAATTAGAATTGAAAAAATTCTGTATAAGATTTTTGGAGGTGTTATTAGGGCCGTCTGCGCGTTTTTCTTTGGCTTTATTTGACCCTATCGCTTCCAAAGTGCGGAAACGAGTTTCAAGAAATTTCTTGAATGATGGCCATGTCCTCCCAAGCTTTGTGTGTTTCTGGAGGCAGTTTCTGAACCAGGAGGTGAATAACGAGGGGATCCCAATTTGAAATATTTACTTTCAAATTTTCCAGTGACGCTAAAGCTTCGCTCGTGGTGTCAAGTAGACTTTTAATGGCACTTGCTGATTCAGCGGTAATTTTTTGTTGTGACGTAAACGTGCGTAATAATGAAAAAACTAGCACTCGGGTGTTTTCATACCGCTCGGTCAATGCCTTCCAGGCGGATGAGTAATTTGCATTGGAACTGCTGGAACACTGAACTGTTTTATCACGTTAGCAGCGTCACCAGTGAATGTTTTTTTAAGATAATGGAACTTTTGCACGTTTTCCAGATCCGAATTTTGATGAATTACGGAAAGATATAAATCTCGGAAACTGATCCAATCGTTGTAGTTCCCTGAGAAGGTAGGTAATGAGATTCTAGGCAAGCTGGTATGAGTGTTGCCAGATGTGGATGCCGATAATGTGGTATTAACGTCCTGGTTATGCCTGGACGTATTTGCAGGTTGTTCTAACCTCGATACGTGGTCAATGAGTTCGCCTTTGAACTCGTAATAAATCTGCTCTTGTGCAGAAAAAAGATCCTCAGTGAAGTACGGATGATTTGAGTTTTCGGGAGTTTGGCTGATTCGAAGATCATTAGCAGCGAATTGATGCCACAAATCATGCCACCCGTTTACGCGTGATACATAAAACCCGTGCGTTCTTTTCGGGATTGCCGCCTTTTTTATATTCACCATGAACTTGTGCATTTGCTCTATCAATGCACTTTGGATGTCGAGCAATGCGTCATGGGAACTTGATTCCGTTGGAGTTTTAGACATTGTTTACGATATTATGATAATCACTTGCACGAAAAAAATTTTTTTTTTTTTAAATTAAAAGCTTTTATTTATGTATTTGTTTATACGTGTGACTTTATTTTATTATTTTTGATTTAGAGTTATGTAAATATATAGAATTACAGAAAAAAGAAGTTTTTATTTTATTTAAACGATAATTTATTTTGATGTTATTTAATTAAAGTATTTAATTAAATGCATTGCACTTAAGGAAGGGAAAATGGGACTTACGTGATACAAGGTTATTTTATTAATTTAACGATGACTGCTGATTCCAAGATATATCCGGCTCGAAGGACCAATGTTTTTTGCCTCTTTCTTCCTTCCGTGGTTTGTCCTTGGTTGCTACACTCACTCACACATTAAAAGATGTAGATTCAAAATAGTGAAAACCACTTTAATTAATACACAATGAATTTGATATGATATAAATACAAGAATAATGACAACACTTTAATTAATACACAATGAATTTGAGATAATATAAATACAAGAATAATGAAAACACTTTAATTAATACACAATGACTTTAAGATAATATAAACTTCATAATAATTCTGACTGTTGCTTTCGCGGCGGCGTGGTACTCACTTCCCTCACTGCCCAACGATGGTAGGTGCGTGCTGGCTGATTGGAATGATGAACCCGGGGGTTATTGCCGGTCACAACCTGTCGCAATTTCCCAACTGCTGAGCGTAGTTGTTTCAGCATTGGTTGACCTAATTATTGTTCTTCGTACTTGCTGATGGTTGCAGCCACGGGTTGTTCACTTTGTGGGACGTTGAACATTTGATGGTTGCAGCAACGGGTTGTTCACCGGGACGTTGAACAGTCTCCACTTAAAATCATCGGTACATTATCATATTTTTCGCCGAATCTTTTTTCGAGAATTTCAGAACCTTCTTTTGTAAAAATCATCAAATTTTCGAATAAAAATTTTTGTATCTGTCTCATAGATTTTCCAGGCGAAATATAAACGGCAACCATTAATATGTATTGCCCATTCTCGGAACTGCAACGAGCAACGCATATTTCGCCTATATCAGAAACATTAACACCAATGCTTCTAATGAATTTAGTATGTATGGCCATATATGAAGTAATGAAGTGTGACGTATCTTGAGTATTGTGATAAATAACTACTCCTGCTGCTGGAACTTCGGGTCTTTTATAACTTACAACAAAGATGAAATTCAGAACATCAAGTGGTTCTTCGTTTTTCATACGAGTTTCTGACAAAAGCAGAACATTTGACTTTTTTACGATAGCATCATTTTTTAGATCAGCTGCATGCGCATGCAAACTTTGACAATTGAATGAAAATATCGATAATCCTTTCTTGTTGGAGATGAATTCTAGAAAAGTTTTGGTGACCGTTTGTAGTGTATTGTTTTGTAACCTTTTCAATTCTAACGTCAGATCCTCTCGATGACTTGTTGATCTTTTATGATATTTATCTGTTTCTGAAGCATTTAGAGGTGTTCCTGTTCTACCAATCCAAAATTTCCAGCTGCTGCTAATATTTTCTTGAGTAAGCAAAAATAAACCTTGAGTCCTCGTGACTCTTGTTAAAGCTACGTATACTAATTCTCTAGGATGTTTGCGATCGTATTCGTAGACAATTGCATCATAAGTACCTCCCTGTGATTTGTGAATAGTTATTGCCAAAGCAGAAATAAGTGGAAAATGTTTTCGTTTCGCTATTATGGTTTTATTGTTATTGAGTGGTATGGATGATGTCTGAGGAGTGATTGGCACAGGCATCATCGTCAAGATTAAGGCGGACACTAAGATTCCTCGATTTTGTAGCTCGTTTTCGTCCACATAGTTTTGGAAATTTCATCCAAATTCTTATGATGTCATGGTTTTCATCTCTCTCTACGTAACACAATTTTCCAACAGTACCATTTGATAATCCTTTTGTCTTTTTTTTCTTTTGTTATCGTCTGAAGACATCTTCAGGATCAAGGACCCAAACAAATTTAACACATCAGTCAAAATGACTGGTTTTATATTTTCATTTTCGATACTTAATTGAATAATAGTTGGCGGTCAGATTTATTTTTTTATTCAAAATCAAAAAGTTTTTGATTATAATCGATTGAGCGCGTGCGCCAGTCATGAGCATATCGGTGACGCGAACCCATAACATTTTCCCCTATCAAAAAGTGCCCAACGCGGCTAAAGAAGTTTTCACTTCAAAAACAACAAACAGAGACAGACCTAAATTGTGACGACTGGGCTACCATGAATGAAACCGTTAAAAAACCGAACCTAATAGTCGTCGTCTGAACGTAGCCTACGGGTAACAACAGCGTTACCCATCCCCCCACATCCCTAACCGCAAGCGCAAGCGCCGGTAACCCACCACGCCCCTAGAAAATCTTCCCAGTTAAGATTATATATAAAAAGAAAATGAGAGGGAAGAACAAAAAAACCTTTCCCCCTGCCCCCGAACTACCACGCGCCCCAGCGGCGGTACCACAATACCTACCTAAAAGTCTTCCCTCCTAAACGCTGCAAAGTCTCAAGTCTGAAAAAAGGGGGGGGGGGAAGAGGAAACCAACTAACTACAAATAAAAAAGATAATTTAAATAAAAACTTTTATTAGTTTTTAATCAATAAGGTAGCATTTTCCAGGACTCAGTCCGCCTTTATTTTGACGTGACGGACGTCATCCGGGGTATATGAAACAGCTGCCTCCGCGGGGTCGGAAAGGTCCCCGGCCGGGGAGTGCTCGACCCCGCCTCTGACGCACGCTCCCTCTCGGGAACAGCCTCTGGCACTGACGTCCTCGCCAACCACGGCAAGGGGTTCCACGGACGGGGAGTGTAGTGCTGGCGGCCTCCCGTCCGTATTGGGACGTTTCCGTCACCAAAGCCGTCATCAGACCCCCCGGCCAGGGGAGTACTCGCCCTCGCTTCTGCATCAGCCTGTCTCCGCGCCGAGTCAGCCAGGGGGTTCCAGGCACAGGGCCCCACAACAGATGAGGAAGGCCCGTGGCCGTCCACCAAGGGCCTCTCAGCAACAAGTCTTCTAGATGATGAAGCACCACCCCCCTGGATACGGGGAGCGGAACGCCGCATCTCTGCCAGGGTCCTTTGGGCCCGGGCCAGCGATTCCAAATGGTGGGCCTCCTTGCGGGCCAGTTCTCCCAAACTCTTTCTAATGCGGGCCAGTTCCCGCTGGTGGTGCGCTTCTTCCCTCACGGATTCCCGCATTGCATTACTAAAACAAAAAGGGAAAGACAAACATATAACAAGTATTATAAAGAATATATACTATATAACAAATAATTTAATCTAACAAAATCTAACAAGAATTTTTTTTAAACTACTTCATGATCTCTCGGTGGTTCCAAACACCGCTAAGTTCAACTAAACTGAACACCCGCAATATGGCAGGACAAATCTCGAGCCCCTTATCACACCAGAAAGGGCAACGTAAACAAAATCAAAGACTTTCAAACGAACAAGACGCCTTTGTTTTACGACGACGCCTTGTTCTTTTCGGTACCCCCAAGGAGTGTTACATAAAATAAGACAAAAAAAAGAAAACAAATCTCTAAACAAAACAAATGCCTTGACACTCGCCAGCCAAAGTACCGAACGAAAAACCAATACCTTATCAGCAGAGGTATCGGGTTACGTTGAAAGAAGTGCAAGAACAATTTTTAATGTTCAAAGACATTTCACAATGTCCAAGACCTATGAAAAATGCAAAAAAGCGAAAATCCTCAACGTGGGGAATGGCTTTGTAATATCTTAGGGGCTAGTTTTTCACCTTAATATCTGGGAAAAACATAATTTGACCCACCCGAATAATCTAGCGCAATTTGCAAAACGCCGCGTGAGAAGCGCGCGGTAAGCAAGTTGCGCAGGTGGGAACAAATTCAAGGGTGCGTTTTTCCCAGCCTGAGGCAAATTTTCCTTGCCACCACCGGCGCACAGTGGGACCAAATCCAAAAAAGCTGGCCAAAAGTCAAAAAGTGAATTAAATGATCTCAAATTTTACACTCGGGGGTTTTCGGGGTCGCTGATGACGAATCCGGTGTCGAAATTTCGATTTTCAAAATGGCGGACTCAATATGGTTAACATAACCTCTTAAAAAAATCAAAAAATTTGTTTTAATATAATGTTTAATACTTTTGATTAATTTTTTTATAAGCAAGTTATTTTATTAGGAAGTTATTGTTTATTAGAAAAACAAAATAAGAATTTTTAAGAATGCAATTACAGAAGAAAATCATTGTGAATACAAGTAAAAGTTGTATCTTTATCTTCTGATGTCGAACATTCAGAGCTATAGCCATTGAAAGAAAATACTGTGACTAATTTTGGTGTTCTAAGGCTTATAACTTCTTAATTATTAAATTTACCCAAAAATATCTTGCTAATATATTGTAGATAATTTAATTATAAACAAAAAGTGCCCGTGCAAATCTGTAAGATGTACTGTTAAGGAGATATATAATGGAAAAACCATTTGCGCACCTTTTCCAAGATGGTGGCCAAATTGGGGGGGGAGTGGGTTAGAATCCCGAAAACTCAGATTTAAGCTCACACTGACCCCCCCTACACATCCCAAAAATAAAACCTTGTCCCACATTTTTGCAATATTGAAGTACCATTTCCATGGGCTAGTGCTGGACGTATGTGACCCCTTAAAACACGGAGGGGCAATTTTGGGCAGCGGATTTTTTTTTGGAGGTGAAGGAATACACCTTTACCAACAACGCCCAGCAAGTTTTCCAGTGGAGCAGAGTGGAGCAATATTACTTTTTGTCCAATATATATCGCATTCTTACAACCCTAATTCATAAAAAGCACGAGTAATAGATGCTTACTGTGTATTATATACTTCCTTAATGGGTATAGTGCAATTTTTTTTATACTCTACATACCTTCCAAAGAAAATTCCACTTTACACGATCACGATTGCTTGGTTACTTAATTTTTTATAGCGTTTTGAAAATGTTAACCTTTTTTCACAATATTAACGTTTAAAAATAAGCTAAAAGAGTAAAGTAGCAACTACAATTTCTCAGTCCGTAGAAAAACATCTAACCTTCCGTGACTGCTTGCTCACTATTGGAAGTGTCCTCGAATCATCCCCCCAAAAAAACCGCAATCTATAAACTTTTTTTTTAGACTTTTGGCCAGCTTTTTTGGATTTGGTCCCACTGTGCGGCGGGTGGCGATTTTAATTAATTGAGTTTGGTTTGAACTACGATCGGCGGCGGTTGGTTAGCGTAAAAAAAAAGTGTGTTGTCTTAACGGTCAAACGCGGCGGGCGCGTCGCGACTTTAATTAATTAGTACTGTTTTAACTACAATTAGGAGAATAAGATTAAAAATATTGTGCATTCTCGTTAGGAGAATAAAATAAAAGTATTGTGGATCCTCTTTAGGATAATAAAATAAAATTATTGTGGATTCTCGTTAGGAGAATAAAATAAAAATATTGTGGATTCTTGTTAGGAAAATAAAATAAAAATATTGTGGATTCTCGTTCGGAGAATAAATTAAAAGTATTGTGGATCCTCTTTAGGAAAATAAAATAAAAATATTGTGGATTCTCGTTAGGAGAATAAAATAAAAATATTGTGGATTCTTGTTAGGAGAATAAAATAAAAACATTGTGGATTCTCGTTCGGAGAATAAATTAAAAGTATTGTGGATCCTCTTTAGGAGAATAAAATAAAAATATTGTGGATTTTCGGAGGATAAATTAAGTTAAATATAATTAAATAATATACGAAATAAATGTTTGTGAGAAAATAAAAAAAAAAAAAAAAATATATATATATATATATATATATATATATATATATATATGTATATATATATATATATATATATATACACTGGCGAGCAACTGGTTAGGTACACCTTAAAAATTTATCTTCGCTCAAAAACGAGGAATTCTATTGGAATCGTTTTTAAAGGTTTTATGACTTTTAGAAATCCGGTTAATTTGCAGTAATTCCCAGATTCGTGGGTCATTTGGTTTTTCAGTGGGGGGCATTTATGTGAAATTGGTCAATTTTAAGTGGGGCAACTGGTTAGGTACACGGAAAAGAAACGTGTATAACAGTGAAATGTAACACTATAAATTGAAAAACTTTATTGGTATAATGCTTTTTATTAATTAATAATGGGTATTTTTACCATTTTTTCTTATTACCTCAAATAATCTTTCTTCTATCGATTCGTACAAAGTTTGTATTATATTGGTGGGAATTTCGGGGAATATATATATATATAACAATTAGAAAAAGGATAAAGTGCAAAAGGAAAAAGGTAAAAGGTAAAAAATTAAATAATATATATTTTTGAATATAAGGGCAAGTGTTTATATTAATAAATAATATGAAGAGGCAAGGAAAGTGAATTAGCAATTTTGTTTCAATACAGTGTGGATCATTACACAATAATAAAAAACAAATGTTGAAGGGTGCTCTTTAAGTTATAACAGAAAAATTAAGACATAATACTTTTATAAGTCAATAAAAAAAGGCTCCAAATTGGATTACCGTGTTGTTCTCAGTTATGTTGTGACTTGAGCTTCTTTGGCGCTCTCATTTAATATTATTTTTTGAACAGTAAAAACAAATTATATAACAATTATTATTTAACAATTAATATATAAATGAATAATGATAATATAACATATAATAATAATATAACATATAATGTTCTGAAATTATAAATAGGAGGAAAAACCAAAATATCGATGTCCAGCGCGACAGATTTTATTTGAATTTAAATTGATTCTCAAAAAACAAAATATAGAAAACATCATTGCCTACATAGAACAATAAGCATAAATCAACACAGTATTAGATTCTCAACATATAACTAATTATATAACACTAACATCGACTTACTAAGAAATGATAACATGGCAAATATATTAAGTAACATGACATCTGCTAACAACTACAGAATACTAAACAAAATTGAAACTGAACATTATACCAGGCAAGATAAAAATACGCACACAATCATTGATCACTGTATTGCAGACCTTCCTCAATGCCACACAATTCAGACTTACAAACGACTGCGATATCAGACCACCGGTATATGATAGTTCACATCTCCAACAACAATGTAACCAAGAAACCTATGGCCACGTCGAAAATTACATTAAAAGGTAAAGGAAAGTATAGATTTTATGTGAAAAAACTGCTCGCTAGAATAGAAACCCCTAATATTAATCATATTGTAGATGTGTTAAAATCGCTAAATCACTTAGCTCCATCCATAAAAAAATTAGAACGCGATCTAATAGCTGGATAACGAGCGAAATCATTATGGGAATAAAAGAGAGAGATTCCTTATACTTTCAAATGAAAAAGAAACCAAATGACCACGTTCTGTGCGCCGAATATAAGGGAATACGCAACAAGGTTACAATGGCAGTAAGAGCAGCCAAGGAGAGTTACATAAATGATAGAATATCAAATGCAGGGAGGGACACCAGAAAGCCATGGAAAGTAATAAACAAGGACATAATTGTTCAACGTCCCGGTGAACAACCCGTTGCTGCAACCATCAAACGTTCAACGTCCCGGTGAACAACCCGTTGCTGCAACCATCAAATGTTCAACGTCCCAATTCAACAGTGAACAACCCGTGGCTGCAACCATCAGCAAGTACGAAGAACAATAATTAGGTCAACCAATGCTGAAACAACTACGCTCAGCAGTTGGGAAATTGCGACAGGTTGTGACCGGCAATAACCCCCGGGTTCATCATTCCAATCAGCCAGCACGCACCTACCATCGTTGGGCAGTGAGGGTAGTGAGTACCACGCCGCCGCGAAAGCAACAGTCAGAATTACAGTCAGAATTATTATGAAGTTTATATTATCTTAAAGTCATTGTGTATTAATTAAAGTGTTTTCATTATTCTTGTATTTATATTATCTCAAATTCATTGTGTATTAATTAAAGTGTTGTCATTATTCTCGTATTTATATCATATCAAATTCATTGTGTATTAATTAAAGTGGTTTTCACTATTTTGAATCTACATCTTTTAATGTGCGAGTGAGTGTAGCAACTAAGGACAAACCACGGAAGGAAGAAAGAGGCAACAAACATTGGTCCTTCGAGCCGGATTCATCTTGGAATCAGCAGTCATCGTTAAATTAATAAAATAACCTTGTATCACGTAAGTCCCATTTTCCCTTCCTTAAGTGCAATGCATTTAATTAAATACTTTAATTAAATAACATCAAAATAAATTATCGTTTAAATAAATAAAAACTTCTTTTTCTGTAATTCTATATATTTACATAACTCTAAATCAAAAATAATAAAATAAAGTCACACGTATAAACAAATACATAAATAAAAGCTTTTAATTTAAAAAAAAAAAAAAATTTTTTTTCGTGCAAGTGATTATCATAATATCGTAAACAATGTCTAAAACTCCAACGGAATCAAGTTCCCATGACGCATTGCTCGACATCCAAAGTGCATTGATAGAGCAAATGCACAAGTTCATGGTGAATATAAAAAAGGCGGCAATCCCGAAAAGAACGCACGGGTTTTATGTATCACGCGTAAACGGTGGCATGATTTGTGGCATCAATTCGCTGCTAATGATCTTCGAATCAGCCAAACTCCCGAAAACTCAAATCATCCGTACTGAGGATCTTTTTTTCTGCACAAGAGCAGATTTATTACGAGTTCCAAGGCGAACTCATTGACCACGTATCGAGGTTAGAACAACCTGCAAATACGTCCAGGCATAACCAGGACGTTAATACCACATTATCGGCATCCACATCTGGCAAAACTCATACCAGCTTGCCTAGAATCTCATTACCTACCTTCTCAGGGAACTACAACGATTGGATCAGTTTCCGAGATTTATATCTTTCCGTAATTCATCAAAATTCGGATCTGGAAAACGTGCAAAAGTTCCATTATCTCAAAACAACACTCACTGGTGACGCTGCTAACGTGATAAAACAGTTCAGTATCACCAATGCAAATTACTCATCCGCCTGGAAGGCATTGGCCGAGCGGTATGAAAACACCCGAGTGCTAGTTTTTTCATTATTACGCACGTTTACGTCACAACAAAAAATTACCGCTGAATCAGCAAGTGCCATTAAAAGTCTACTTGACACCACGAGCGAAGCTTTAGCGTCACTGGAAAATTTGAAAGTAAATATTTCAAATTGGGATTCCCTCGTTATTCACCTCCTGGTTCAGAAACTGCCTCCAGAAACACACAAAGCTTGGAAGGAATCCATTGGAGACAGCTATGACGTTCCGACATGGCCATCATTCAAGAAATTTCTTGAAACTCGTTTCCGCACTTTGGAAGCGATAGGGTCAAATAAAGCCAAAGAAAAACGCGCAGACGGCCCTAATAACAGCTCCAAAAATCTTATACAGAATTTTTTCAATTCTAATTCAGCCTGTGAGCTATGCTCTGAAAATCACGGGCTACGCTCATGTCCCCGATTCCTGAAGTTAGACGTGAGAGCTAAAATAAAAGTGGCCAAGGCTAAAAAATATTGCCTCAACTGTCTAGGTAAATACCATGCTTTAAGCAAGTGCCTAAGCAAAAACAGGTGCAATGTATGTAAACAAAAACATCATACATTACTGCATTTATCAGGAGGTAAATCTCAAAATGTACCGGGAAATCATCAAAGTCACGTAGGTAATGACTCCAGATCTATCCGAGCATCACCTCCCATCCATGACACCAACAACCACACGGATGCAGCAACTCCCAATATACTCACACATTTTACTAATGAAAGAAGGCAAGTATTACTAGCTACAGCCATCGTTTTCATCAAAACAAAACAAGGACTTCAGAGTGTGCGAGCTCTGATAGATCCCGGATCGCAAGCCACCTTTATCACAAAAGCCGTTCTACAACGCTTGAAAATTAAAACGACGTCGACAACCGTCAGAATGTTTGGTCTTATGAACACTGAAACTGCCAATTCCCAAAAAATGGCGAAATTTATTATTCAGGACACAAATGCGAATAATAACATCGAAGTCAACGCAATAGTTTTGGATCAACTCACCGAGCTCTTGCCATCGACAAAGATCAAACCACAAAAATGGGATCATCTCCAAGAATTGAAGTTAGCCGATCCTGCATTCAACACGCCGGGAAAAATCGACTTGCTCATAGGAGCAGATATCTATCCATCGATCCTACTCGATGGATTAAAACTTGGACCTAATAGTTCACCTGCAGCTCAAAATACCATTTTTGGGTGGATATTAACAGGTCCAACGGGTAATCAGAACGCGAACAACAAGGTTGAGATAGTATCATATGTCAACACCGTAGATGACTGCCTATTTGATATAAAGAAATTCTGGGAAATCGAAGAATGTTCATTGCCTAAAGTCGATACTCCTGAAGACACCTTCTGTGAAAGCTATTTCGCAAAAACTCATTACCGAAAATCGAATGGTTCCTATGTAGTTCGTTTACCATTTAAGGCTCTTTTAGAGAAAAATCAAGTGATGCTTGGCGCATCCCGTCAAATTGCACTTAGGCGCTTGATACACAGTGAAAAATCGGCAGAGAGAAAAGGTATGTTGCAGAATTACAACGAAGTGGTAAAGGAATATTTAACTCTGAATCAAATGGAAGAAATCACTGCAAATCAACCCGGGGGGGAACCTTGGAAAGGGAATTATCTACCGCATCATGCGGTTTTCAAGGAGGCTAGCACCACTACAAAGTTGAGGGTGGTCTTCGACGCTTCTTGTAAAACAGGATCAGGCATATCCCTTAATGAATCCCTACTAACGGGCCCAGCTTTACAGCAAGATATCACCACTCTTCTATTGAATTGGAGATTTCACAGGTATGTTTTTTCTGCGGACATTGAGAAAATGTACCGACAGATTTGGATACATCCCGATGATGTGGATTATCAACGCATATTATGGCGGCCCACACCAAAACACGCTATCAAAGACTATCGTCTTTTGACCGTCACTTTTGGAGTTTCGTGTGCACCATACCTAGCCATCCGAACGCTACATCAATTAGCGGAGGATGAAAAATCGACATTTCCCAATGCTTCTGAGTGTTTACAAAATGATTTTTATGTCGACGATGTACTTGCCGGTAGAGACACGATAGAGGAAGTAAATCTACTCAAACATGAACTAAAAGCACTTTTGAATAAAGGGAAATTTCCTCTGAGAAAATTTTCAGCTAACCATCAGGACATATTAACAGATTTACCCAAGGATGAAATATCCACAGAAGCACTCTTGCGACTACAAGAGGATCCCACTATAAAGGCGCTTGGCCTATCTTGGCATCCACAAGATGATGTTTTTCGCTATAAGCTGAACATAAATTTGGCGGGGCCCCTTACAAAACGACAAATTTTATCAAAAATTGCTAAACTATTCGATCCTCTCGGCTGGTTGAGCCCTGTTATTATCTCTGGGAAAATTTTAATACAAAAACTATGGTTGGCCAAGGTAGATTGGGACGCAAATATTCCCGACACCCTCAAACAAGAATGGCACAATTTTACAGATACACTACAAATAATTGAAAGCATCGAAATACCTAGGTGGATTAATTATCTGGCCTCCGCAAAAATCGAATTCCATGGGTTTTGTGACAGTTCTGAACGAGCTTATGCTGCTGTAATATACGCAAGAGTTCAGCAAAGCGACGGGGCAATCAGTACTCATCTGCTTTTATCAAAAACTAGAGTCGCTCCAATAAAAACCTTGTCACTCCCACGTTTAGAATTTGTGGGGCTCACCTACTATCCAAGCTGGTTAAAAAACTTCGAGACAATTTACGAAGAACCGCCCCAGTTTATCTATGGACAGACTCCACTATTGTCCTCACGTGGCTGACCAATCATCCAAACCGGTGGAAGACATTCGTTGCCAACAGAATCTCGGATATCCACAATAACTTTCCAGAAAATATTTGGCGACATGTTAGATCCGAACATAACCCCGCTGACCTAGCATCACGAGGAGCCACTAAAGCAGATCTGATTTCCCGATCTCTTTGGTGGGAAGGACCAGAATGGCTTCGGGAACCTGAAACAGAGTGGCCCCAAATGTCTCACCTTGAACCATCAAAAGCCGCCGAAGAAGAAATGAAAAGAGTTAAAACTTTTCAGGTTAACGTGGAAACTGAAAACATAATAGATCGATTTTCTAATTTTACCAGAGCATGTCGCGTAATAGCCTACTGTCGGCGATTCTGGAAGAAGAATCGCTCCCCTTATCTCACTACAAAAGAAATTCAGGAGGCCAAATTAACCCTCATCAGGCTGAGTCAATTGCAGCATTATCCTGACGAAATAATAAGTCTGCGGAAAGGAGAAAACATCAACAAGAGAAGTAGCTTACTTTCACTCAATCCATTTCTAGACGACCAAGATGTATTACGGGTCGGAGGGCGTTTAGAGCATGCAAACCTACCCTTCGAAGAAAAGCATCCAATAATCTTGGCTTGTTCCTCAAAGCTCGCAGTCTTACTTATCAGACATATCCATCAAGTTACCATGCACGGTGGCCCGAATCTCACACTTACGACTCTGAGGAAAACTTACTGGATACCTAGAGCAAAATCCGTCATTAGAAGCCAGTGGCATCAGTGCATCATTTGCTCGCGATGGAGACAGCAGCCAACAACGCAAATAATGGGCAATTTACCTAAATTACGAACGGAGTTAACGAGACCCTTCGCTACAGTCGGCATCGATTTCGCTGGACCCATTAACATAAAATTAAGTAAGCTGCGAAACTCAAAGACAGCCAAAGCGTATATAGCAGTTTTCGTGTGTTTCGCTACAAAAGCTCTACACATAGAAGCGGTATCGGATCTGACATCCGAAGCATTCGTCGCCGCACTGAGAAGGTTTTTCTCTAGACGAGGTGTTTCAAGAGACATTTACACTGATAATGGAACCAACTTTGTAGGCGCTTCCAGATCATTGGATAAAGAAATAGAAGGTGCCTTGAAAAACAACATCCCAATAGCTGCAGAAAAGTATGCAAATCATAAGGTTAACTGGCATTTTATCCCACCAGCAGCCCCGCATTTTGGTGGATTATGGGAGGCTGGCGTAAAATCTATCAAATACCACCTACGCAGAGTGATTGGACAAAGTTTATTAACGTTTGAGGAACTAATGACGACTCTCACCCAGATCGAGGCAGTTCTTAACTCCCGTCCATTGTGTCCACTTTCTGAGAATCCGGAAGACCTTACGTGTTTAACACCAGCTCATTTTCTTATCGGCAACGCACAGTCATCAATACCTGAAACGGATTGGAGTTCTTATCAGCAGTCTCACCTATCCAGATGGCAGTATCTACAAAAACTAAAATATAATTTTTGGAATCGTTGGCAGGCGGAATATCTTCATCGTTTACAACAACGACCCAAATGGAAGATTGAAGAGCCGTCGATAGGAGTTGGCACGCTAGTGCTACTTAAGGAAGAAAACTTGCCTCCTTCAGCTTGGAAACTAGCGCGAGTAATAGAATTGCATAGCGGAAGAGATGGTAAGGTACGAGTAGTTACGGTAAAAACCTCAACTAATCAACTGAAAAGAGCCATATCGAAGATATGCTGTCTGCCTTTTAAAAATTAAGTAGCACTAATAAATCAATTTATTAGGTTAAGATGTAAATATATACATATATTATCTATATACAACTACGCAATAATTTAGGAAAACATCTCTTTCTCGCAGATCAAAGGAAACCCAGAGATTGCAAAATGTGGAAAATCGGCATTATAATTAGTTTGATTGGCAATGTTAGCTCTTTAATTGCTTACGACTGTGGTCATGAGCAAATAAATAAAACAGTGATTTCTTTATTAAATGTCGAACCATGCAATATTGAAAATCCGACTACTAAATACGAGGAGGAGGATATACAGCTCTTAGAACTAAATGAAGTGACCTCTGTCCATATATATCAATGTAAAATTAATGTTTTGCAATCGGTGTATTATTGCGGTATATTCAGTCACCTTTCTGTGGTCCCGGGAGGGCTAAGTACCTTCATAATGGAAATATCTAAAGAAACCTGTATTAAAATACATCAATTTGGTACGTTAGAACTGCAAAACAACCGGGTTATAGCAGGTATCAAGACCAACTCATCCACCCGATTCACCGAAGTTATTGCTGGAACAGTTGACCCCAAAGGCAATTGCCAAGGCACAACATACACCTATGGACAAACGTCGTGGAACGACGTTATAGTCATTCACGCCATGGAAGTGACCATAATGGACTACAACGGTAGTGCGCACTTGAACAATGACGAAATCATACTTCGTAACAATTTAGTATGTCCTTATATGAAGGGCAGGTGTATCGACCCTGAGTACGGTATCAGTTTTTGGAATTTGCTTACAGATGTAGGATGTGAAGCTGTGGGTTATAATGTACTCTATCAAGGAAATGCTACCAAAACACAAAGCTTGGATGTATATAGAAAAGAAACTCACACCATATACACAGTAAGCGTTGGAGAAGTCATTTTTGCATTAGAGACAGTAAAACCTCGGTATGCCACTATTTTTTTTTTTTTTTTATGTGGCAGTGCTAAGCTCAGGAGTCACCCTTTGTACTACCAGTCCGTCATGTCATTTGTCACGTCATGGTGCAATGTCTAGCAGTAAGCTTAGTACGGGGGAGGGATGAGGGGGGGGGCATAGGTTAAGGATTAAAAGGTACGGGGGGGTATTGAAGAAGGTGGTGATGAACCCTGCGTTTGAACTCTTGGATGTTGTAGGAGTTCGGAAATACTGACTGCGAGAGGTTGTTCCACAGCCGAGTTGTTCTATTAACAAACGAATTCATATCTTGTTGAGTGCGTGAAAAGGGTAGTTGCAGGTGAAGGGAATGAGACGAGTGGGCTAATCTGGTGTTGCGGGTATAAGATTGCCGTGGAGGCAGGAGAGCGTTTAACTCGGAGGAACAGTCACTGTGGTAGTAGCGATAAAATTTTGTCAGTGCTGCTACATTCCTACGGTGGCTCAGGGGGTCGATGGTGGAGCAGGCGGTGTCGTCATCAATTAACTTGAGCGCCCTTTTTTGCACCTTATCTAACCATGCCAAGGTGGTTATTGGGGCGCCGCCCCAAACGAGGGAGTTATATTCGAGAAGAGGTCGAATGTAGGATTTATAAATAACAGCACGGGCCGATGGCTGGAGGAGGAACTTGCACCTCTTAAGAAATTCCAAGCACTGAGATCCTTGTTTGGCGATTTGGAATATGTGGTCATTCCATCGCAAGTCTTTGGCTTTGGTCTTTGGCGATGGATATCAAACGGAGCATCCTCGTCTAGTCATTGTGAAGAAGTCACGACATGGTTACCCGTTTATTAAGAAGCCAATGAACACAAAAGGGTTGGACTTGTTCACTTATATCAATGCCAAATTTGTTTATGTAGAACGTCACATAAAGGCGCAAATCCAGACGCTCTACCTTAATCTCCTGAAAAGGAAATGTGAACTTGAAAGGGAGGTCTTAAAAACCCAGCTAGTCGCAGCCCATCAACATCCCACAGAATTTGCTTTCATGAGAATGAAAGAGCCAGGGTATACCGCCATATCAAGAGGAGAAGTCCTTTACCTCATCAAATGTCAAGCAGTCGAAGTTATAATCCGAAAAACCGAACGGTGTTTTAGCGAGCTCCCCGTCACATATCAAAATCGAAGCTTCTTCATCACACCGATAACACATCTGCTCCAAGAATTTGGTACGGAGATACCTTGCTTGTCGACCCTTACCTCAACTTATTTTCTACACGGAACCTGGTATGGATTTTCGCCACAAATCCATCGCTTAGAGTCACCTGAGTCACTAAAACCATCAGAAGATATACCGTGGAAATATAATGATCCTCATGAATTGATTAAATCTGGAATATACTCTTATGAAAGTGTCAATGACCTACGAAAGCAGATAATGTACCCTTCAGAACGTCAAGCAATTGAGAACATCGTTACCAAGGCTTTAGTCGGACACGACATAGATCAACAGGATATCAACATTCTACACCTCTTCTCGAATCATCATTTTACGCAAATATCGGAATATCTGTTTCAAACCTGGTCTATATTCTCAACTTTAGGTCAAGTATCTGCTGGATTCATTGGGTTGTGGCTCATAATACGCTTAGTTAAATACCTCATAGGGGTAATTATCAACGCCAAGCTCATCTCTACACTCCGAGGAAAAAGCTGGTGGCTACTCGCAGCAACGTGTAACACACTTACCACATATCTGGTGCATAAAGACTTGCGACAATCTCATCAAGAACCAAACATACAATTGACGTCGGTGTGCACCGAGTCACCTCAACAAGCAGCAGAGGAGACCAATGAACTTCCGACAAATGGAGTTCGAGAGTTAAGTAGCAGCACTGTGACATTAGACTCACTTCAACGCCAAACAAAAATATATCCATCACTAATTTCTAAAGCATAAACCAACTTGCATTGCATTTTCCTCCCCTTTATCCAAAAACAAACTCATCTCCATTCCATATCCTTTATCTATATCCCTAATGGGGCGAGTCGGAGCGCCCATCAAATAACTCCTTGCACTAGGAATCCATTGTGGTTCGGAGGAAATGCCAGCCACATAACCCCATTTAATTAGTATTTTTTTTTCTATCTTTGAAATACAGATATTTCAAGGCGGCCCAAAATGTTCAAAGTCCCGGTGAACAACCCGTTGCTGCAACCATCAAACGTTCAACGTCCCGGTGAACAACCCGTTGCTGCAACCATCAAATGTTCAACGTCCCAATTCAACAGTGAACAACCCGTGGCTGCAACCATCAGCAAGTATGAAGAACAATAATTAGGTCAACCAATGCTGAAACAACTACGCTCAGCAGTTGGGAAATTGCGACAGGTTGTGACCGGCAATAACCCCCGGGTTCATCATTCCAATCAGCCAGCACGCACCTACCATCGTTGGGCAGTGAGGGTAGTGAGTACCACGCCGCCGCGAAAGCAACAGTCAGAATTACAGTCAGAATTATTATGAAGTTTATATTATCTTAAAGTCATTGTGTATTAATTAAAGTGTTTTCATTATTCTTGTATTTATATTATCTCAAATTCATTGTGTATTAATTAAAGTGTTGTCATTATTCTCGTATTTATATCATATCAAATTCATTGTGTATTAATTAAAGTGGTTTTCACTATTTTGAATCTACATCTTTTAATGTGCGAGTGAGTGTAGCAACTAAGGACAAACCACGGAAGGAAGAAAGAGGCAACAAACATAATAAAGAAACAAAATCGAAAAGTGATCCAGAGAAAATCATAGTAAATGGCAAGACAGTTGAAAGTGCGGTTGACATTGCAACTTGCTTCAACACCCACTTTAATGGAATTGGTAAGTCTATCCATCCGTACATATGTACCTACCAGGCTACCTGTAGATACACCAATGGCGACTAACTCAATCTTCATGGCTCCTACCAGCATGGACGAGGTTGAACGCGTCGCTCTGAATTTAAAAAAGAATGCAGCTCCTGGAAAGGATGGAATCTCCACTGAAGACATAGTTGATGTTATAGACATTCTTAAGAAACCCCTCTCTAAACTTATTAATGAGGCAATGAGTAGTGGAACTTTCCCTAGTTGTCTCAAGGATACAATAGTAATACCTATTCTGAAAGGAGGAGACTCGGCTGACATGAACAATTATAGGCCCATAGCACTAATAAGCAACGTGGGAAAAATTTATGAAAAAATATTCGAGAAAAGAATAAGAAAATTTATCGCTAGAAATTGAGGTCTAGACAATAAGCAGTTCGGTTTTCAAGAAGGCAGCAGCGCTGAACTGGCTACTTCGGAAACTCTGAACCTAATAAACAGTTAGCTTGATAAGGGATACTGTGCAGATGTAGTATACATCGATCTTAAAAAGGCATTTGATACGGTGCATCATGACGTCCTACTAAGTACCTCTATAACCTTGGAATAAGGGGAACGTCGAATGATCTGCTGCGGAACTATCTCGTGTCAACTAGAGTAAATGGTGTCTCGAATGACCAGCTAATGCTCATAACGGGAGTTCCTCAAGGCTCCATACTAGGACCAGTTCTATATTTGCTCTACATCAATAACATCAAATACTCAAGACTATCTGCCAATATATGGTATTCTATATTGGCAGATGATACTAACCTGATATATCGAGCTAGAACTGCGGAAGAGCTAGAAAATAGCATGAACAGTGACCTAAAAATCTTCAAGGAGTGGACGGAGGGAAATAAACTAAAGATAAATGAAAAAAAAACTAAGTACATGATATTCCATCAGAAAAATAAGGCAGATATCAGAATTACGGTCAAGATAGACGAAGAAGAAATAGCTAGGGCAATCGAGGTTGCCTACGTAGGACTGTTAATTGATGATAAACTGAACTGGAGGAAACACATAGGAAAAATAGCAAAAATCCTCACCCCTCTAATAGGAGTTCTCAAAAGACACCCCAAGCTTCAGGAGAAAATAGCGCTCCAGGTTTACAATGCGCATATCCTATCTAGGGTTCGATTTAATATCCTTAACTGGTGCTCTCAAAGAGTGTGTAGCGATGTGAAAATACTGTTAAACAGGGCGCTGAAAGCCACTGAAGAAGTTTACCGGCTCACGAGTCAATTAACATTGGGCCAGATTATACGTGTTTGACCCCAAACCTAAAAAACAAAACCAAAACACGAATGAACCTAAAAAGAAATTGTATTAATATGAAACTAAAAATAAAATTATACCTTCCTGGCTATGCCCAACAAAATTCCACATCAGAAATGGCCAAATCTAAAATGTACAAGGAAAATTAATTATTTAATTAAATAACATTGAATTTATTTACATATAAGTAGAAATTCCACAAGAAGTCAAGAAATTTCTACTCCAAAAACAAATATCAAAATGACATAAAAACAACAACAACAAGTACATAAAAATGTAAACAAAGCAAAATATACACAATTAACATAAATTATATATATAGCGCAACGAAATGATAAAAAATATATTAAATAATATTTCACCTGTATAATAATACGAAAATAAACTAAATTTCCAGGTGAAATATTAAATGAAAAACATAGAATAACACATAACCTACCTTTTATGGACAAACATTGAAATTGAAACAAGCAAAAAACACATAGTTCACATGCACATATATCACCAACACACAGCATAAACACTAAAGAACTTGCGCAAAGGCTTTTACTTACCTGAAGACAACTGGAACACACTTATAACGCACTTTTTACGCGAAATTATACGCGCGGGACTTCGCGATAAAAACACCGGCGAACAAACGTCAAAATCAAACTTTTCGTATTGTCATGGTGTGATACATGAAACCACAGTAAAATTTAAAGAGGAATTCAATGGTGTGACCAGAAAGGCAAAATATTTTATGTGTAAAAAGATATTAAGATAAATAAAAAATTTTCATAAAAAGGTAGTAAGAGTGAAAGAGAAAGAAAAACAAAAAGGATAAAAAGAACGAGATACATATATTTTCAAAAATACATTGATAAAAATATATGTGGCCATTTTGAATAAAAATAGTAAGAATATTGGTGTTTGAATTTGGACCGTTGCTTTCCTGGCTATAAAATCCGAGCACCAACAGCACTCATCACCAGTCGCTTGGTAGCAGCAATCGAATTGAGTGATCAAACTTCTATATGCTAAATAGTAATTGAAGTTATATATGCTCAAAGATTTACAAGAAACTTCAAACGTTAAAAAGGACTTGGACAAATATTAAGTGATTGTGTCACACATATGCCAATTAGGTTATAGTGGCGCTGAATGCTTATATTTCAAAGTCCAGTAGCATAAGTATATAAAATTATATTAAAGTTGTTTTATATATTTAAATTTCATAAATAAAGAAAACTTGATTGTTAACTGACGCGTTTTATTTCTATTCCTAAACTCTTCAGTTTGCATTTAATATTTTGGTGGTTCCATCCAGGAATACGCGTGCAGCACAATCAAGTTTGCTTTATAGTTTCGGTGTTCGAGTAGCTTCATATTTTCAACATGACGATACTACAACAATTGTGCCAGACCCAACAAGTGCTACGAAATCGATTGAGCAAATTCATCGAAAATGGAAAGAAAACTTCCTTAGTAAAGCGCACATATGGATTTTACGAATCCAGAATCGCCGACTTGAAAATATTGTGGGAAGAGTTCCGCGATAATGACTTCGCCTTAAATAAAACAGCACTCGCAGATCCTCCAGAAATTCCCGTGGAATATTTGGCTCTCGATCACTATAGTGAATCGGAGATCAAATACGCTGAATATATGGGTGAATTGATGGATGGATTGCAAAGACAGGCACCAACCACCTCGTCAGGATCAGTCATCGCTCCAAACACCAAAACACCAGGACTGCAACAAACTGGGACGCAACATGATATCCAACTTCCTAGGATCAGCCTGCCAAAATACAATGGCAATTACGACATGTGGCGTTCCTTCTATGACATCTTCATCTCCCTGGTACATAGTAACCCCAAGTTAGCACCTGTGCAAAAATTGCACTACTTGAAGGAATGCCTAGTTGGGGAAGCAGAAACTCTACTGAAGCACGTGCCAACAACCAATGAAGACTACGAACCAGCCTGGTCAAAGCTAAAAGAGCGCTACGAAAATAAAAGAGTTCTTGTAAATCATCAAATTAAAACCTTTATGAGCATACCCAAGCTCTCTACTGAGACAGCAAAGGGAATGAAGGTTTTAATTGACACTACATCCGAATGCCTACAGCAACTCAAGAGTCTGGATGTCGACACCAGCTCATGGGACGCTATTTTGATATATTTGCTGGTCCAAAGGTTACCATTCATGACATTACGGTTATGGGAGGAAGAACAAGGAAACACTCAAGCTCTACCTACCTTTACCAAGTTCCAGTCCTTCTTAAATACAAGATTAAGTGTCTTGGAATCCATTGCAGACATCATTGAATCCAAACCTACGGCTCAACCCAAGCCCAACAACACATTGAGGACTACATATACACATCATGTGAAGAAACAAGGTAATTGTCCAGCTTGTCACGCCAGGCACTTCATTGCTACTTGCAAGAAATATCATGCAATGAATACTACTGCCAAACGCAAGGTACTAGAAACAGCTGGCCGTTGCCTAAATTGTCTCTCGAGCTATCACACAACCAATGATTGCACCAGCAAATATCGATGTAGAAAGTGTGACGGAAAGCATCATACCACACTGCACAACGATTCCAAGCAAGAAAAAACTGGATCCACAGGATTTCACGAGAAAGTCCGCAACGAAGAAGACACCATACTACAGCAGTCTTCAACAACCACAGAGTCGCCCTCAAATAGCAGCGATGCAGCAACAATTCAGAATTTCTTGGCCATGAAAAACCATCATGCGCTGTTATCAACAGCAGTGGTCATTGCTCATACTCAACATGGCAAGAGAAGAACATTACGATGCCTCGTAGACCCTGGCTCGGAGTCATCGTTTATCACAGAAGCTGCATGTAGGCAGCTGGGTGCAAACCCAACGAGTACAGCTGTATCAATCGTAGGCATAAACACAAGCCCAGCAGCAACATCAAATAAATACGTAAGGCTCACACTAAAACCACGCAGCAATAATAGGATGTCAATAGCAGACGACTTCCTAGTCCTCAACACGATTACGGATCCTCTTCCAACAAAAATAGTCCAAGGGAAAGAATGGAAACATCTCAAAGATTTACCATTAGCAGATCCAACATTTTGGAAACCTGGAACTATCGACGCATTATTGGGAGCACGAATATATGCCAAAATCGTGCAAGAAGGTATCCGACGAGGACCAGACACAGCACCCATAGCCATCAAAACATTATTCGGATGGATTATAATTGGGCCAACAGCAAACACATTTGAAAATCAAACCGTAGCTTTCACAGCAAGTACAGCAGATATAAGTCTAGATGAGCAACTCAAACGTTTTTGGGAGATTGAGGAATTACCTCCAAAGCAGCTTCTCACGAAACAAGATGAGACCTGCCAGCAGATCTTCTTCTTTCGTTCGTAAGCCAAACGGACGTTACCAAGTCACACTTCCATTTGTGGACAACAAGAAGCCAACGTTAGGACAGTCCAGGCCACAGGCTATGAGTCGGTTCTTGTCCTTGCAACGACAACTTAGTAAGAATCCTCAACTGAAGGAAGATTATAGTAAATGCCTAAATGAATATATTGCTCTTGGGCATATGGAAGCAGTGGATCCCCCCAGCAACGAGGAAAATCATTACTATATTCCTCACCACGCAGTATTTAAAGAAAGCACTACAACTAAATTGAGAGTGGTTTTCGACGCCTCCGCCAAAACATCAAATGGAAAATCCTTCAATGAACAACTTCTGATAGGACCCACACTGCAGCCTAAACTTTTCGCAACCTTGCTTAACTGGAGGAAATACAAAATCGCTATGAATGCTGACATAGAGAAAATGTATCGGATGATAGAAGTACATCCGGACCATCAAACATACCAGAGGATCATATGGCAGCATCCTCAAACACTTCTACCACAGGATTACAAGCTAAAATCAGTGACATTTGGCACAGCGTGTGCTCCGTATTTAGCTATCCGAACGCTGCAGCAACTAGCAGAAGATGAAAAGAAAACCTGGCCATTAGCATCCAAGGCGATCCTTAAAAACTTTTACGTGGATGACTTGCTAACTGGCGCGGATGACATCAAAGAGGCAAAAATACTACAACGGGAACTGATCAACATAACAAAGGCAGGTGGTTTTCTATTACGAAAGTGGACAAGCAACGATCCTGCATTACTAGAAGATGTGCCACTGGAACACCGAGAGTTAAAGACAACTTTGATGCTTACTACAACCGATGTCATAAAAACACTTGGCATTCGCTGGCATCCAGGGCCTGATTACTTCACTTTTGTAGTTACACCAATCCGGGAGCATAATCTTACAACGAAACGAAACATTCTGTCAGATATAGCATCCTTATATGATCCATTAGGATGGTTATCACCCGTTCTCATCATCGCAAAGATTTTAATGCAAGCCCTATGGATTACAGGATCCTCATGGGATCAGCAAGTCTCCAGTCATATAGAACGTGAATGGAGTACGTTCAAACAGGACTTAAGGACCATAGAAGCTCTTCAAATTCCCAGATGGATTGGATATTCTAATAACGCAAACATGCAACTACATGGGTTTTGCGACGCTTCAGTCAAAGCTTACGCTGCCGTTTTGTACATACGAGTCGAGTCCAGCGACGGAGAAATCTCTTCAAGAATCCTCACGTCAAAAACACGAGTAGCACCTACCAAACCGACCACAATCCCTCGATTGGAACTAAACGCAGCCGTGATTTTGGCCAGATTAATAAAAACGACTCTTGAAGACATGCAGCTACAGCACATTCCAACCTTCGCATGGACGGACTCCACTATAGCATTACAATGGGTCAAAGAACATCCATCCAAGTGGAAAACGTATGTCGCAAATCGCGTAGTTGAAATCCAAGAAGTCATACGCTACGATCAATGGCGACATGTTACAACAAATGATAATCCAGCAGATTTGGCATCTAGAGGAGTGCCAGCCTCCAAAGTGGTCAACAGTCAGCTTTGGTGGCACGGCCCAAGTTGGTTGACTAAAAGACATGATGAATGGCCTAAAGTTCGAGAAATCAACGGGCAGACTAAGTTGGAAGCAAAAAACCCAACCACGACTACTTTTTTTGTGCAATCAAAAGACAACTTGTGGCTGCGCTATTCAACAATAACGCGACTCGTTCGCATCGTCGCTCTAATCCTGAGGTTCACGTATAACTGCAAGCATTCCAAATGTAAAAGGCTTAATCATCTCTCCGCAATTGAATGGCAAGAAGCAGAAAATACAATTTTGCGCTTAATTCAACAATCAGAATTTCCAGTTGAATACACCAATCTTCTAAGTAAAAAACCACTACCACACAGTAGCCAGTTACTTAAGTTAACTCCTTTCATGGGCGAGGATAGGCTGATTCGAGTAGGCGGGAGACTGAATAACACAACGATGTCATACAATGCGAAACACCCAGTTATCTTACCTCAGCATCACACTGTCACACACATGATAACTGACCAAACGCATTTAGGAACACTTCACGGTGGAACATCTCTCGTACTAACCACGTTACGCCAAAAATATTGGATTTTAGATGCTCGACGGTGTATAACTAATCGTATTCATAAATGCATTACCTGTGCAAGAAATCGCGGCGAAACGATGACACAACTGATGGGACACTTACCTGCACCCAGGGTCAACATAGCCAAACCGTTCACAAATATTGGCATTGACTACGCTGGACCCATCACAATGAAAACGTCCACGATTAGAAACGCAAAACTACAAAAGGCATACATTTGTGTTATAATTTGCCTCACAACCAAGGCGGTACATATTGAACTAGTGTCAGACTTATCAACAGCCGCATTCATCGCCGCTCTGAAGAGATTCATTTCTAGAAGAGGTCTATGTGCTAATATCTATTCCGACTGTGGTACGAATTTTGTAGGAGCAAAGCTCGTGCTCGACAAAGACCTCAAACAAGCCATAAAAGAAGCTACTCCAGAAGCTGCGCATTTCTTTACATCGAAGCAAGTTACATGGCACTTCAATCCACCCGCCGCCCCACACTTCGGCGGTCTTTGGGAAGCCGGTGTAAAGTCCGTCAAACATCATTTACGCAGAGCAATAGGAAATTCAGTTTACACGTTCGAAGAATATACCACAATACTTACGCAAATTGAAGCTTGCCTAAATTCACGTCCACTGTGCTACGTTAGAAATGACCCAGATGATCCATTCGTACTTACGCCTGGGCATTTTTTAATTGGACATGCACTCAACGCCATACCAGAGCCAAGTCCTGACGAAAATGTTTCTCTCTCACGCCGTTGGAAACAAATTCAACAAACAGTTAAAGGATTCTGGGATAAGTGGACCAAGGATTATTTAAACCAACTCCAGCAAAGGCAGAAGTGGCACAAGGAACAACGTAATATCCAAGTTGGTGACATTGTTCTCATCAAGCAAGAAAACCTGCCACCACTGAGATGGCTTCTAGGCACTGTCGAAAAAACATTCCCGGGACAAGATGGTCTGATACGAGTAGTGCAAGTCCGAACGGCTCACAATACCTTCCTAAGGCCAGTCACCAAAATTTGTCGCTTGCCTATAGACCAACTGACGCCTCCAGATGACACCGTGACTCCATGATGGAACAACAATCATCTTCATGTTAAATGTGTTGTTTGTTATCCTTTGTCCAACAACCTGTCTAATAACTATCCTCAAACTAATCAATTCTTTGTAGATAGATCAATACAAGTAAACTGAGGAGATCTAGCCGCGGCAGAAGACGGTTTATTGCTACCACCTGGCAGCCATTTCTGAGTTCCCGAGTTTTCCAGCGTGTTTTTCAACTACGCCGCTACCAGAGATATCACAGGCAGGTCATAATATCAGCAACCCACAACAAAAGAAGTCGTTTGCAGTTCCAGCCGTACCTTCATCAGCCATAATCAACAGACGTCACACAGCTAACTCGGAACTTCTTATGGCCGACAAACACATCAGCAAAACTAAGGTCTATGTTGAACGTGACCGTTCAAGGGGGAGGAGAATGTTTGACCCCAAACCTAAAAAACAAAACCAAAACACGAATGAACCTAAAAAGAAATTGTATTAATATGAAACTAAAAATAAAATTATACCTTCCTGGCTATGCCCAACAAAATTCCACATCAGAAATGGCCAAATCTAAAATGTACAAGGAAAATTAATTATTTAATTAAATAACATTGAATTTATTTACATATAAGTAGAAATTCCACAAGAAGTCAAGAAATTTCTACTCCAAAAACAAATATCAAAATGACATAAAAACAACAACAACAAGTACATAAAAATGTAAACAAAGCAAAATATACACAATTAACATAAATTATATATATAGCGCAACGAAATGATAAAAAATATATTAAATAATATTTCACCTGTATAATAATACGAAAATAAACTAAATTTCCAGGTGAAATATTAAATGAAAAACATAGAATAACACATAACCTACCTTTTATGGACAAACATTGAAATTGAAACAAGCAAAAAACACATAGTTCACATGCACATATATCACCAACACACAGCATAAACACTAAAGAACTTGCGCAAAGGCTTTTACTTACCTGAAGACAACTGGAACACACTTATAACGCACTTTTTACGCGAAATTATACGCGCGGGACTTCGCGATAAAAACACCGGCGAACAAACGTCAAAATCAAACTTTACGTATTGTCATGGTGTGATACATGAAACCACAGTAAAATTTAAAGAGGAATTCAATGGTGTGACCAGAAAGGCAAAATATTTTATGTGTAAAAAGATATTAAGATAAATAAAATTTTTTCATAAAAAGGTAGTAAGAGTGAAAGAGAAAGAAAAACAAAAAGGATAAAAAGAACGAGATACATATATTTTCAAAAATACATTGATGAAAATATATGTGGCCATTTTGAATAAAAATAGTAAGAATATTGGTGTTTGAATTTGGACCGTTGCTTTCCTGGCTATAAAATCCGAGCACCAACAGCACTCATCACCAGTCGCTTGGTAGCAGCAATCGAATTGAGTGATCAAACTTCTATATGCTAAATAGTAATTGAAGTTATATATGCTCAAAGATTTACAAGAAACTTCAAACGTTAAAAAGGACTTGGACAAATATTAAGTGATTGTGTCACACATATGCCAATTAGGTTATAGTGGCGCTGAATGCTTATATTTCAAAGTCCAGTAGCATAAGTATATAAAATTATATTAAAGTTGTTTTATATATTTAAATTTCATAAATAAAGAAAACTTGATTGTTAACTGACGCGTTTTATTTCTATTCCTAAACTCTTCAGTTTGCATTTAACAATACGAATGGAAAAACAAAGTTCGTGTATAAGTTGAAAGAAAAACTTCTGAGATCAAACTTAGTAATTGTGCAATACTCAAGCATACACGACTACGTTACAAGAAACAACGACAACTTTAGACCAACGCAACCTAGAACGGAGAGGACAAGAAAGGGTCTCCTTAATACTGCGGCGGAAATTTATAGCACTCTGCCGGACCATATCAAATCGGCTCCGTCTTTAGTATCATACAGGAAAAAGCTGAAGAAATATCTGATACAGGAGCTTCAGCGTTATTAATTGTCAAACTAATTTCGTAAATCTGTCTTTGCATATATTCGTTTTAATTTAATAATTTTTGATTTAATTTCTATTTATTAATTTTTTTTGTTTTTGACGTGACAACGTCTATTAAAACGATGAACGCCGGCTGCATGCACGAAAAATGATGACTCATTGTCCCGTTATGTCCCGTTATGTCCCGTTATCTCCCGAAGTAATTTTAAAAATTTGATCGTAGTAATCTTAAAAATTTGATTAAAATTGTCAATATTAATTAGATTAAATTTGTCAAATTGTCAACAATAAGCAAAGCAAGCCAAATACTCTGTCTCCTAACTGAGTGCCGGATTACACTGACGAAAACTGTGAAAGGCAAACGAAAACAGTTTCCTTGCGTTCCTGCTTGTGCTATTACCATTCCCAAGTCGCAAGGTGGGACGTTTACTGTTATCTTCTATAATATAAAAATAAGTCGGGTTTTCCTTCCTGACGCTATAATTCCAGAACGCACGATCCGATTTTCACGGTTTTGCATTCGTTGGAAAGGTCTCGGGCTCCGTGAGGTTTATAGCAAAAAAATGTCAACAGAAAAGCAGGCGGTTGGTCCATAGCAGCCATCTCAGGAGGGCGGATTACCATTTTCTTTACAACCCCTCGACATGGATATCAAATGAAAGGTTATGGTAAGTAGAACACAAAAAGCAATATAGTATACTTAATACATCGTTTGGTCCATGGCAGTCATCTCAAGAGAGCAGATGACCATTTTCTTCACAACCCCTTCGAAATGGGTATCCAATGAAAGAGTATGATAACAAGTAGAACAATATAAGCAATATAGTATACTCAATATATCGTTTGGTCCTTAGCGGCCATCTCAAGAGTGCGGATTAATATTTTCTTCACAACCCCTTCGACTTGGGTACCAAATGAAAGAGTATGATAAGTAGAACACCATAGGCAATATAGTATACTCAATATATCGTTTGGTCCATGGCGGTCACCTCAAGAGGGAGGATGATCATTTTCTTCACTACCCCCTCGACATGGGTATCAAATGAAAGGCATTATAAGAAGAATGCCATAGACTATGTCTTTAGATTCATGGCGGCCATCTCAAGAGGGCGGATTACCATTTTCTTCACAACACCCGAGACATGGGCATCAAATGAAAGGCTATGAAAAGTAGAACACCATAAGCTATATAGTATACTCAATTTATAATTTGGTCCATGGCGGCCATCTCAAAAGGGCGGTTTACCATTTTCTCTACAACCCCTTCTAGATGGATATCAAATGAAAGAGTATGATAAGTAGAACACCATAGGCAATATAGTATACTCAATATATCATTTGGTCCATGGCGGTCATCTCCCAAAATCAATTTTCCCAGATTTGTTCTTTTTTCACTATAGCTTTTTCCTATCGCAGACTGTGTCCCCATAATCTTATTTTATTGAAAGGCGTTGCAACGCACGCGGGTTTTTGCTAGTTTAATATAAATGATTCAATTTTATTCATAAAAGTATGCAATCATTTCATCAATGTTTTCTCATGACGTTGTCACGTTAAACTATCGTCCGTAAACCCTCTTTACAGACAACAAATTTTTTTATTTAATTATTTCTATTTATGAATTTTTATTATTTTATTTAAAATTTCTATTTATTAATTTTTATTTACTTCTACTTAACTTTTATTTATTAATTTTTATTTACTTCTTTCTAACTTTTATAGTTTTCTATTTTTTTCTCTTTTTCTTTATTGTTCTTTTGTGATAAACACTTCTAAGCTTTTAATTGCGATATTTACTGATGAATGTGGGCTCCCCACTGGCATAGTAATGGACTGCTAAATGAGCAAAATCCCATATAAAAAAAAGGCACCAAAAACTATTCCTGCCTCGCTCCCACGTTAAATCCCAATGAACTGTAATCGTCAGCGCATGTCAGCGATATAAACATAATTAGAAAAAAATAGACAGGTATAGTTTTCGTTCTTCTGTCTCACTCTTGAGCTATTTTGAAAACTTCGCTAAACAGGGGAAATAACCGTCACGGTTTTGGAATAAAAACATTTATTTAATGAAAAAACTGCTAATAAATAAAAATGAGCGATGGATTCCGTTAATTATAACAAACATCTTATCACTTATTTTCTCCTAAATTCCAAAAAAAATTTTTGTTTGCATAAAAAAGGTTTTCTATTTCTGGAGAAAAATGGTGCCATCCAGCATCGTCAATCAGCAGTCCATTACTACATGTCAATGGGGCTCTCCAACGCTCATGCAGGCTTCGCTCACTGAGTGGGGATGTTGAAAAAGTAAAAATAATGATGTTAAAAAATGTATTTGTAATCCTAGTCTAATAATTATTTTAAAAAAATAAAATAAAAAAAATAATATTAGAGGCAAACGAAATGAGCATGTTTTTTTACAATATTTGTACAAAACCAAAAAAAAACTGGCTCGAAGTTTTTCAAAAGTTTTCTAAATAGGGATTGCACCTTAACACATTAATCCATGAAGTTATTTCAATCCCTCAGGATCACAGCGTTATAAAATTTGTATAAATATTTTTGGTGTCATTCAAATGAAAATGCATTAGCTTATATTCTCCTAAATGAAGTAGAGCACTAGAGAGAGATCACTAGAGCCCTTTGAAGTCCCAGTTTTTTGATGACGCCTTCGTATATTTTCATCCGGAGCCCTTTTGTTTTTTAGATCTAGTATGGAGTTCGAACGGAATTAGCATTTTGGCAATTTAATTGTACAAATTAATTTGGCAATTAATTGTATGTCATTGGAAGGAAGCGTTGCATTTTCTTCCCGACTACTTCTTGAGAAGCTGAATGGGGCTTGTAGGGGCTTTTTCGAATGCTTTTAAAGAGTACACTGTACGCCTAACTATGGATCTGTACGCCTAGCTATGTGCCAAAGAAGTTTCCTGCATAAAGGCTCAAGCAAAACCTTTCTTTGACCTTCCGTCCGCTTGATTGTGGCTACTTCTCCGTTCGTCTCATGGAAAGTCTTTTCAATTCCTTATCTTATCTTCTCAGAGAAAACTTCTCTAACCATTCATAAAATAGTAATTAATTTAATTTAAACCTCACGCTTCTTCCTGCAGTGACTGAAAGACTATTTACTTGAAACAAATTTTAATGCACTATTCAAGAATGGCTGACTCAATATTTCTGCATATGGGCATGCTTCAAAAATTTGTCAGACAACTAAAATCTTCGTAACACCTTCCAATGGATACAACATTGATTATAGAGTAAGTAGATATGGACAAACATCTTTCAGGTTAGTTTGTTAGATGGCGATAGTTACACTAATTTAAGGTTTAGGGCTGCAAATTTCTGTTGTAAACCTCTAAAATCAATGGGAATGGGTTTTCAACATTAGTTTAATAATATTATTTTTTATTAGTGCATAATAATCATAAAAAAAGCTGGGGCCAGTTCACGCATTCGACGTCGACTGAAAATGACGCGTTAAACGTCGTTTTGGGTTCACGCAAGTCGACGTTTAATGTTTGTCTTTTTAAAAGTGTCGTTAATCTACTCGACGCCAAAGTTGGTGTCGAATTTTGCTTTTGGTATGTTAAAAAATTAGTTGTGGCACCAATTAACTGGAAAATTAAATTCAAACGGACCCAAGATAAGAAGTTATAATGGATAGCAAAAAGTATCTCAAATAAATAAAGTAAAAAATTTACAATTGTATTAAACGTATTTTAGGTATGGTGAGGTTTTAAATATAACATCAAAGGAACATTAGTGACAAATAAGACTAAAATTGCTAAGACTGGTTGTGGATTGTATGAAGTTTTTTATATAACGCTACTAGAAGAAAGTGTTATATCAACAGTATGTTTAGAAGTGTCCCACATGCGAGATCATATGGACTTGGCTCTGGCAGCAGTAATGCAGAATGTTCTTCCTCGATAAATATACCTTTACAAGAAATTGTCTCATGAATGAATGAATTCATTAGCTTATTAACAGATTCAAATTCTAAGGGTAGAAACAAAATTATTCCTCCTTCCTAAGCCTACGAAGTAGGCTACCAAAGTATATAACGCTTCAATAAGCATCGACATTTTTATCTCCTGAAGCACACATTATTCTTGAAGAAGAACTGCAAGAGAAGAAATAAATTCACACAAAACTTCTTGCAGTTCTGAACAAGCGAAAAGTAATAGAAAAAGATAAACTACGTGATAGTAGGAAAAAAAATGCTTCAGGAAGAGTTTAGTTAGAAAAACCACAATGTAGAAAAATAAATACATTGTTCAGATTTTCAAATATTATGAATTTGTTTAATTAACTAATTAATTGAAGCTTAATATTATGTGTAACTCTTCCCGCTTATGTACAATGTCAAAAGTAACAATATTATTATAGCGGTTTTATGCGATTGTGCATACTTTTTGGGGTCAGTTATTTTGTGAAAATGACATTCGACACATTGATTATAGACATTGATTATAGAGTATAATAATCAATGTTATAGAGTAAGTAGATATGGACAAACATCTTTCAGGTTAGTTTGTTAGATGGCGATAGTTACACTGATTTCAGTTTTAGGGTTGCGAATTTCTGTTGTAAATCTCTAAAATCAATGGGAATGGGTTTTCAACATTAGTTTAATAATATTATTTTTTAATTAGGGCATAATAATTATAAAATAGACAATTTTTTTAATTTTTTTATTTTTTAGTAAAACATAAAAAAGCAGGTTTGCGCCTGAATTTAAAAAAGCATTTCAAAGCCATTGACGCATGTTGAAAGAAAAGCCAAAATTTTCGGATCTCAAAATAGATTCCTGTGTGGGTATTTCTTTTGTTTTGTTTTGGAAGGGGGTGGGTGGGCTAAAATTGACGTAATCGTGTGTTTTTTTTTCATTCTGAGAAAAATGAAATAGGTTTTTTTTTACAAAAATTCTAGTTTTTATGTATTGATTCGATTATTGCTTATAGAGAAAATTTAAGTCATTAGTTTGATTTAACTGTTTCAAAATATAAATTTAAATATATTTATTTACAATAATATAAAACAACTAGCTGGGACCCGGTGCGCCTACGCTGCACCCATAAGTCAATTGTAAACAATAAAAACCATCCATTGACTTAATATTTTTCGAGATATGAATTTTACACAGATGAAATGCCTCAAAGAACATGGGTCTTGCGTCGGCCGCCATGAATCGGTATATTGAGTCTACTACATTGCTTATTGTATTCTACTTATCATACCCTTTCATTTGATACCCATGTCGAGGTGGTTTCGAAGAAAGTGGTAATTCGGCCTCTTGAGACGGCCGCCATGGATCTAAAGATATATTTTGTATACTACATTGCTTATTGTATTCTACTTATCGTACCCTTTCATTTGATACCCATGTCGAGGTGGTTGTGAAGAAAGTGGTACCCCGCCCTCTTGAGACGGCCGCCATGGATCTAAAGATATATTTTGTATACTACATTGCTTATTGTATTCTCCTTAACATACCCTTTCATTTGATACCCATGTTGAGGTTGTTGTGAAGAAAGTGGTAATCCCGCCTCTTGAGACGGCCGCCATGTATCTAAAGATATTATTTGTATACTACATTGCTTATTGTATTCTACTTATCATACCCTTTCATTTGATACCCATGTCGAGGTGGTTGTGAAGAAAGTGGTAATCCGGCCTCTTGAGACGGCCGCCATGGATCTAAAGATATATTTTGTATACTACATTGCTTATTGTATTCTACTTATCATACCCTTTCATTTGATACCCATGTCGAGGTGGTTGTGAAGAAAGTGGTACACCGCCCTCTTGAGACGGCCGCCATGGACCATTTTAGTTTCAATAGCGTCATGGCCTACCTATTGTTTGACAGCTGCGTAAATTTGAAATTTTCATTAAATGTAATAGTACAGTCAATATGCAACGAAAAGAGGCTTGCGCTCCGAAAAATGACAAACCGACATTTGACCTTGAAAGTCGTTAGGTGGGCGTGTCAGGAGCCTACTGAAAAATTATGAAAGTCGCGGTGCATGCAGATTTTGAGAAATTCCAAAATTTAATAAAAAAATTTTGAAACGCGTTTTTCTCAGAAAGTATAGGTTTTAGCGAAAAGTTTTTTAAGCAAAAAATATAGAGGTCATTGCGAACTACATTTTTTGTCATTGGAGTGACGTCATCCGACTTGAAATACAAAAAGTAGATGGCGCTAAAGGATCAAAAAAGTGTTTCTTTGCCATTTTCACTAGGAAAAATTAATTTTTTTACAATAATGTAAATGAGAAAGTTGTTTGTTACAAAATTATCTACAACTTTTGTTTAAACAAAATTTTTATAAAACTTACCGTTTTCGAGCTGTAGGCGAAAAAGTGCAACGGAGCATAGTTAACGGTTCTTTTGTTACTTTCGCCGGGCGAGTCGGCATAGTTTCGACAAAGGACCGGTTTCTAACATCTGCCTAATTCTCTAAGAAGCGTGCGTTTTCAGTTGCTATGCTAGTTTTGTACAGTTAGGGCGTCAGAATTGTGCTCTCTGAAAATGAGTTTCTGTTTTGCTTGTGAGAAAAGTGACTTGTTAATGATAAGAACATCGTGATAATCGCATCGGAAAATTGCTCCAAATTACAATCATGCCTGTCGAACATCACAACGAGTGCCAGGAGGATTATTTAGATGGACGCTGTACTACGGTTCCTGCTGATGGGGAAGCGAATAACTCGAGAAGGTATTTCTATATAGTATTGTTTTTTATTAAAACAATAATGAACAATCGTTTAAAAAAATATATATTCGGCATACACTGCACGTGTACAAAATTACTAACGGGACAAAATTTGAAACGACGCTGATGTTCATACCTGCGCAGCCCCTTCTTTCACTTTCACCTTACTCACAATAAACGATGGTCTAATACAAGGACAGTGAAGGACCCAGAACCAGAAGAACTTATGAAGCTTATTTCCTGTAGTTGTGATTCGAGCAATTGTGGAAAAGCTTGTGGATGTAGGAAGGCTGGACTCCACTGCTCCATTGCTTGTAAACACTGCAGCGGAGAAAGTTGTAGTAACACACCTGACATCGAAGAAGATGAAATTTTTATCGACGATGATGATTTGGATTTTCCTTCTCAAGTCGTTCACTGGCAACCGAAGAGAACCAGCACCGAGTTCGACCACAGAGAACGAAGAGACGCAGAATTACAGAGAATAACATCCACCGAACAAATACGAAGTGATTCCCCGGACCAACAACCACGGAGAAAAAGGGCACGACGTACGACAAAATGATTAGGAACCTCCAATACACTTACAATAAAATAAAATTGTTCAATAAAAAATACAGAAATAAAATGTATAGTTATTTTTCTTGTTTCCTCAACTGTCAATGATGTAACTTTAAAAACAAAATTCCATTTTATTATATAAAATTCAAATCATTTTTGTCTTCAAATCATATCAAAAAAAACATGATATCAATAAAAGGTTCATTTTGAAAAAAAAATTTCAAAAAATTTCATGCGAAATATACATAAATTCAACAAAGTTCGATTTTTTGCACAAAAAAAATTTAAATTTTTCCTCAACTGTCAATGATGTAACTTTAAAAACAAAATTCCATTTTATTATATAAAATTCAAATCATTTTTGTCTTCAAACCATATCAAAGTACAATGATGTCGATAAAAGGTTCATTTTGAAAAAAAAATTACAATTTTAATGCGAAATATATGTACATAAATTCAACAAAGTTCAATTTTTTGCTCAAAAAAAGTTTACATTTTTTGATAGTAAAATAAAAAAAACAAAAAAAAATGATTAGTGTTCTTTTATTTGAATAAAAAAAAAATACTACTTTCATGTGAACCGTGCAAGAGCACGGCACGCAATGTACAATTTCTACACTTCGACAAGTTCCAGCTCTAAAACGGTAAGTTTTATAAAAATTTTGTTTAAACAAAAGTTGTAGATAATTTTATGACAAACAACTTTCTCATTTACATTATTGTAAAAAAATTAATTTTTCCTAGTGAAAATGGCAAAGAAACACTTTTTTGATCCTTTAGCGCCATCTACTTTTTGTATTTCAAGTCGGATGACGTCACTCCAATGACAAAAAATGTAGTTCGCAATGACCTCTACATTTTTTGTTTGAAAAACTTTTCGCTAAAACCTATACTTTCTGAGAAAAACGCGTTTCAAAATTTTTTTATTAAATTTTGGAATTTCTCAAAATCTGCATGCACCGCGACTTTCATAATTTTTCAGTAGGCTCCTGACACGCCCCCCTAACGACTTTCAAGGTCAAATGTCGGTTTGTCATTTTTCGGAGCGCAAATTGCATATTGACTGTACTATAATGATTCAATTTAATGACAATTTTACATTTGTCAAACAATAGGTAAGCCATGAAGCTATTGAAACTAAAATGAAGTGAAAATTCCTAAAATTACCATTTTTGTTTCGATTTTGCAGTTGTTTTTTTGGTTAAAGGTATAAAAAATAGCCTACGACCTATTCTGAGACCTACCAAATATACACAAAAAATTTCATGCAAATTGGTCAACCCGTTTCGGAGGAGTACGGTAACAAACACTGTGACACGAGATTTTTATAGATATAGAAGAAGAAGATAAGATAAAAAAGAGTGGGTGCGTGTACTTATGTACACGCATTAGAAGTTATACTTCTTTGGCGTGATTTTAAGACTAATTTTTAATTTCTACACAAATATTTTATCGGATTCTTTCTATTTTCGTGCGTTGGAAGGTGCAAGGTTTTACCGTATTCTAATCCTAACTAAAATCACCAACTAGTTGGGTCATTAGGCCTAATTACAATTATCTTAAGATGGGCTTAAGATGCCTCCTGAAATTCTCTTAAGACTGGCTAATTTTCTACCAAAACGTAATGAATGTTAAGTTTAATATGCGTCGCAAAGCTGGATCAGCATTTATTTAGCTGATAATACTACTGGTACTTCTAAGCCCAACTCACTTCTTTTTTGTTCATTTCCGCCTTAGCTTCTGATTGAGGAATTTAGCTTCTCCTCCACTTTAGTCAGTAGATCAAACTATCGTACCATTATAGTCTAAGACGTTCGTTGCTCTTAGCCGTGCCTTTAGCTGTAGGTTACAGTGCAGCAGTTTGCTCGGCTAATCTCCGGCAATACAAAAGAACATCGTCTGTGTCCTCTGTCACAATGAGGAATTCCAGGCGTTGCGTAGACTCATTTTGCCGGTATGCTCTCGTAACTCACCTGTGGGTTCATCGACCTGGGTAGATTCATTACGTCACTTCCAAATTCTGTTCACTTCCCTAGCTTCTTCTTTTAGCTGTTACTCAATTAAATTGAGTGGGTTAGGGTAATTGAAATATGATACGAAGAGTTTCATACTAAGGATATTGATGTATCGGCAAATACAGCATCAACGCTTCCAAAGTTTGAGTGACAACACTCCGAACCTGTCCAAACACCATCGTTGTACGCTTGACATTGGACATTCGTAGTTCGAGTAGCAGCCACACGATGCGTTCTACCATCAAACGTCCAACGTTGGAAAGTGCTCATAGCATCGTTTAGAGCCGCCTTTAGCTGAAAACTAGGATATGTAATTTATTTCCCTCCATAGCCTCTGGGTAAAAACCTCCTCACCCATGGACATCGTGAACGGACTTTGGCTACGAATTTTCATATGACCATATAATAATAAACTTAATAGCTAAAGGATTGGAGTTGCAATGCTTCCCTCCTCTACCCCTTCATCTATATCGTTCGCAGGCCGTATCAGAACATCAAAATTGGCAGCGTGCAGTAAATTAGGGCATGAGATAAAAATGCAGCACGCTGCAATCAGAAGTATTTCAATTGGCTCAGGCTGGTAAAATGACAAGCAAAGCAGCGTGCTGCATGTTCATATCATGTCTTAAATTTGCAGTACGCTGCATATTTGAGGTTCTGATAGGGCCTCCAGCAAACCCACCGTAGCTACAGGCCTGGAAGCAACCGGTGCCGATCCTACATTTGCTTGAATGGAGGACATTTCTCGTGTAATAACACAGTGGAGCCAAGTTTTTTAGTTCATTTTTTCAATGAAAAGTTGTAAAATATTGTATTTTATCACTTTTTTCTGCACCAGGATTACCAGTGATTAGTGTTTCAGTGATTGAATTAAAACAATTTCAAAAAATTTAGTGAACCAATATGTTTTAATGGTTTAATTGTGAAGGTGACCAATTTTGTTTACATTCGCTGCGGTTTTGTCGAGGCAAAAATGTTGAATTTGTGTGGTTAGTGAGTTAAAAGTGAATTTAAAGTGATTAAAGCTTGTTAAAGAATAATTGTTTAGGGCTCCGATAGCCTCTTTATAACAAACTCAGTGAATAAATGCGACGTTAGAGAAAAAGACTGCAAGGTTCACTCAATACTTTACAATTTATTTCAATTATTACAATCTGCTTATTAACTAAAATTTATTGTTCTAATCCAATTTTTCGAATTTTTATTGTACAACCTTTAAACACAGCTTTTCTCCTGCTTCGAAGTTTTCCTCTACGTGTGGATGGTCTCGACTGTAGAACCTTTGTTGGTAACAGCTTTCTCCGGGTATTTGGTACTCCTAGAACTTTGCGTGGTCACGATGGTAGATCTCCTTGATAATGGTGGTGCGGAACTTTGCTGAAAGTTAAATTGCGTTAATAAAGATATTTGCATTAGCTTCAGGACAACTAATGCAACCAAGAATTTATATTAGCCCAATACAGCTAATATAATCAGAAATTTAGAATTTATATTAGCCCAATACAGCTAATATAATCAGAAATTCACACTAGCTTCAAAACGTCTAATGTGACCGAGTTGAGATCGCTTCGATTTCTACCTCAAATTCGTATAGAAGATCAAGAGTGATCTGAAGCTTTTGGGCAACGCGCTCCGGTATTTATTTGCTCCACTGTAATGCGTCAGTGGGACCTGGTGGGGAGCTTTAGAACTTGTTGTGGATCGTGTTTCCTTAGCGGAGCTTGGTGGGGAGCTTCAGAACTTGTTGTGGATCGTGTTTCCTATGTGTGTTTGTGTTGTTTGACTGTTTATGTAATGGTGTCAAGTTGGAGACTGACATTTCTACTATCAGCTGTGAGGTAAGTATCTTGATATTTGATTTTAGTGAATTTTATTTTAATTTGTTATGTATTTTAAGGTTTTCATGGGAGCTGCAATTTTATGCGGAGGTGGAGCGTTGGGTTATGCTTTTCTTGGTGTTGTCAGGTTCGTATTTTATTTTATGGGAACTATTTCTTTGTGGTTAATTATTTTTCGTTATAGGATGGCTGCAGCTGGAGATTTGTTTACTTTTAACTAGTGGAATATTCGAACTATTTTGAGGTAAGTATGTTTGAAAATGTATGTTTTATTATTTGCTCACATTTATATTTTTAGGAAAGTATTTCTAGGACTGAACAATAATTTTTAAAAATATTAAAGCAGAAAATTGTGTAGGAAAAAGTTCAAAATTTTTGTTATTCATGTAGTGTGGTGGTACTTGCACTTATGTTTTAATAACTATTCCGTAATAATTTTTAACCATTTTAAATTCACTTTTAATTTCATTACCACATAAATCCAACATTTTTTCCCTAAATTAACCCGAAAAAACCACCATGAATGTAAACAAAACTGGTCACCTTATCAATTTAATTCAATTTATTCACTCGGATCACTAACCAACTTATCACCGGTAATACACGTGCAGTAAAAAATGTTAAAATACAATACTTTGCCACTTTTTACGAGTTAAAAACTTGGCAAGTCTATGATATTACACTACGAGTTAGAGAAATTGCCTTCCATTCAATAAAACCCCTCACCCACAAACAGCACACAATAAACACTACGATTCTTCCTTTCCTATGCCCACGAAAAAACAAACATACGCTTAGCTGATGACTCGAACATGAAATTTATTTCCCTCCATAGCCTCAGCATAAAAACCCCCTCACCCATCGACATCGTGAACCGGCATCGGCTGCGAGTTTTCGTATGCCCATAGTAATCACGGTATTCAGAAACAAGGTAATGTAAAAGACTGTATACCGTATACGGTATTTTAGTGCTGATGTCACGTGAGGGACACTTCCCATATAAAATCGAAGCTGTTGTTGTTGTTTCAGCATTACGGCTGACGTCACCAGGCGCCCATTTTTTACGGTATTCGAAGCTGGCGTCGCTTTTACATTACCTTCGTTTGCTGTATACCGTGCATAATAATGATAATCCCAGTGCGCATGAAGAATGGAAGTTGAAATGCTTGCCCTCCATTGCCTCCACCCCTTCGCCCATATCCTAAAGTTGCGTTGCGTTGCGAATTCGTCAACATTCACTCTCATAATATTTTTCAAAACGCGCCTAAAGAAGTATAACTTCAAAAATCTGAATTTTCGTTTAAAACTCTACTTCATAAATATGAAGTAGAGTTTTAAACGAAAATTTAGAAATCTAAAAGGAGGTAGTCGAATCAATGAAAGAAACAGTTCTGATTTGGAAAGATTTTTTTAAATGTTTGTATTAAGGGTAATTGTTTTTTTATCAGTCCCCATCGTCCTCCGCTATGGAATCAACAACAAAAGGGTAGAACCCTACTCCAAGAATGTGGTAAAGGGTGGGGTGGTAGAGTGTTTGGGGCTTATATTCCGAGTCAAAGTTGTTGCTGCCTATTAAACTCCTTTTTTTAATAAAATTACTGGGAAAAAGTAATTTTTACAAAATATCAACTCTAAATAACTTTTTAAAGGGTGACCAACGGCTAATTCCAAAGGAAACGCATTCAGGTCAACCTCCCTTACAACCCCTACCCCTGCGGAGGTGGGGTGATTTAGTAAATAACTACTCAAAATTCTAAGAATTTTGATATATTATGCTCATGTATATATCCCACCCCACCACCACTTCATAACCCCCGCTCGCTTACTTCTGATAGCATCAAATTTTAAAAGTTAATGAAAATAATGCAATTTGAAGTAAAAACACTTAAAATTAGTAAAAGCAAACCAATATGGAATCCTTATTGAACTGGAAGCCTGCCATAAAACCCCATAGTTAGTGACGTGGTCGAGGGATTACAAAACTTTACTTGTTTTGTGATGACAAAAATATTGCAAACAAGTTGGAGTTCTTGATGTTCCGGTTGCAACAACATTATTAAAGAAGAAAGTTCTAGATGTAGACATATTGTGTAGCTATAAGCATGCTTGGGACGAGCAGCTTTAAAAAGAGAGCATGGTGTTAGTACTAGAAAGCACAGACGAAGAAAAATCTAGAATAGAAGACTCTAGTATGTATAAATTAGCAGAACATTGAAAGACTTTCATAGTATTCAATATCACCGCCGCTGGAAATGTACGCATAAACATTCCGTCGACATTGTCCATTCCGTCGGCTATTTCATTCAAACATCAAAGTAAGACGGACAAAAGCCTCTTTTGTGTAGACCCGCCATTTAGCACCAAATCTACAATATCTATTTTTAGTATTTTCTTTGGGTTATTGGTAAAATTTTTTTAAATGCTTATCATTTTATTAAAATTTGTTACTTTGAAAATTACTGAGTTGATTGAGTGGATAAAAAGCCGCACCTCTTTAAAAGTACTTATGTATATGTTTGCAGAAACTTGAGAGTAGAGTTATACGCGCAACGGAAAAGGTGGAGCATTCGACGCCTTCTGTAAAACTGTAAAATTAATTTACATCTCGTGGTTTGAGGGCTCTGTTTCTGGCCGTTCAATTAAGGTAGTACTGAATGGCGTCGAATCTCGGCCGGCGTTCCTCAAGGGTCAATTCTCTCACCTGATCTCTTTCTAATATTCATTAATGATCTGTTCTCAATCCGCTCCAACCCACGTTACAAGTTTTGCCGATGACATTCTGCGTTACTCCTACGCCTTCGTCAATATAAAACAAGCACCTATCAGACCTTGTCTTCTAGAGCGTGAGCTTTTATCCCTATAAAAACTTGTTCCATCCTTCCGTTTATCTCAGTGAGCAAAGGCAATCCACCAAGGCAAACGAACATTTGCTCGCGGGCCAAATGGCGTCACCAATAAAGTGCATATCGCAGCTGTGCATATCTGAAACATGATGTTTTTAGGACATTATGACGTCAAAAGCCTGCGAGCAAATGCCTTGGGGGATTGTTACCTTTAAGGGCTAAGTATACGAGCGCTCCGTTCGACGGCGCTACGCCAAAACAACAAAAATTATAAGTGTCTACAGCGCTCGAACATTAAGCCCTTTAGACGTATTTTATTTTCAGGGGCCCTATTCTCTATTACAATATTGTTAAATTCGACCCGAAAACAAAACAGTAAAAATTTTCCAATTTTATTAAATTTTTATTTTAACGAATGCCAATTTTGTAATAAAAGAATACTGTTTTGGCTAATTTCGTTAAAAATATGACAATATTGTAATAGAGAATAAGGCCCGAGATATGTGATGGAGTAATCACAATCCAAATCGCCGAACAAGCTAATCAATGCTTGAGATTCCTCAAGAGATGCAAATCCCTCCTTCAGCCAGCTTCAATCTCCAAGTCCTACATTCCGCCTTGAATATAAGTCGAACATCTGGGCGGGCACCCCAAAAACAAGCTTGGCTAGGCTGAATAAAGTGCAAAACGAAGAAGGTGCATTGGGGATAGCCCACTTCTGCTCCTCTATAAACCCTTCAATCCACGGTAGGAATGTAGCAGCCCACTTTTATCGCTTTTACCTAGACGCACCTTTTTTTCCCAAAACTAGCCAACTCGGCCATTCCCGGCACTCTACGTACCACCCCTCGTTAATAAATAGAACACACAGTCGGTGTTGTTGAGCCCAAATCATCAAATCGACAAACGCAAAGCTCATCGACATCTATTCACGCACCATCCAGACTAACCTAAACTTAGTAGGAGACATTGCAACCTTACTTGAAGGACATAACGTGCTAACGGTAAAAAGGGTTGGACTTGGCCATGCCACATAAATAAAATCAAAAATAAAAATTATTTTATTTCTCTTAATAGTAATAGGTACTAGTGAATCCTTACTTGAAGGACATAACGTGGTAACGGTACAAAAAGTTGGACTTGGCCATGTCACATAAATAACCATAAATAAAATCAAAAACAAAAATTATTTTATTTATCTCAACAGTAATAAAATTATCCGTAAAAATTTCAAATTTCTACGAACTAATAAAATACCCGAGAAAAAATCTAAAAATTTCTCACCTTTTCGCTAAGGGGCCATCCATAAATTACGTCACACGTTAGGGGGGAGGGAGGGGGTCGGCGAAGTGTGACATTGTGTGACAAGGGGTGGGGGGGTCTTAAATTTTGTTGCGTCACATTTCAAAATCTAATATATCTAAATATAGTAATACTGCTCATTACGCGAAGGATACGTTCCGCAAAAACTCGCGTTAAAGCTGGTGACAGACATACGCGCAATGGCGGTTGTGTGATCTGTGTATTATTTTTCTATCCTACAGAGCGTCTCTTTGTTTTAGGTACTAATCTCATTACTACAACTTGGAAAACATAATTTTGCATTAATTATGAAATTCAACAAATTTCCTATCCCTATCACCATCAGACGACTCAAAAAATAAACAAAATGCCCACAAATACCAAAAAACGACTCAAAACACAAATAAATAAAAAAATAATTTAAATAGAAATATATTTAATTTCGGAACTGCTGTTTTAGTTTAATAACTTCTAGAAGCAACATTGCACAATATGTGACGTCACACTAGGGAGGGGGGGGTCTCCCAAATGTGACCAGCTGTGACAAGGATGGGGGGGGGGGGTCAAAAAATCATGAAATTCGTGTGACGTAATTTATGGATGGCCCCTAAGATAAAGGAAGTAATCCCTTCATTTTTCTAAAGATAATAAAAACATGCTTGTAGCCAAATTTCCATTAAAGTTTCTCGCCCATTCATTTATTCCCTCATTGTCAAATTTCACCCATCGGCTACGAAATCATCAACCCTCTTTGCCCTTCCGGAACAAAACAATTAGTGCAAGATCCGGTATAAGAAATATATACCCTCATCTGTTATTTGATGATGACAATTATTATATGATAGATAATATATACATTGGTAAAACGCACATGGGTTGCCTAGCTAAATCGCGTACCGAAGGTGTTAAATAAAAGATATTGTGATTAACTTTTTTATGCCAACTACCCTCATTTGTTAATCACAAAATTCGACCATTAACTGACAGAATATGACCCAAAGAAGAGGAAAAATAGGGGTTGCCTGATTTCTTCCGGGCCCAATTGTGGGGTTGCCAGGTATAAACAGGTAAGCAAGCGTAGATAATATACCCTCATCTGTTATTTAATAAATTTTTTTATGAAATGAAAGGTTATTTCATTCCCTATTGAACAGTATTAGGTTGCCTCAGCAAAAGTGTGGCACAACGAAGGTTGCCTAGATTTTAGAGTTCTTCTGAAAGAAGTTTTTTTTGTTCTTTGTTTTTGTTCGTTCCATATGCGATACATGACGGACTAGTGACACAAAGGGTGATTCTAGAGCAATTTTAATGTAGTCCCACAAAAATCGTGTTGAGTCAAACATTTCCGTATTTATAACTAGAGCTCGTGTATTATTTTACTAGCAAGGGAATGAAGTATGCGATACAGTATCGATTTCTTTTATAGAAAACCGCAGAGCTCAGAGATAAGTAACCTATGCACTATTGACTATTCCATCTTTAGCCATGTCAAACAAACAGCAAGTTCTATTCGAAAATGTAGTGCAGAGAAGAATGAAAGAACTGTCAACGGGAATATACGGTTGATTACTCTACTCACTTTCATACAATACTATCACGACAGAACGCTGCTTTTTGTAATTGAACTGCATATGGCTTGATCTCTTATTGTGCTTACAGGTGACGTTAGCAGGAAGGACAAGAAATGACAAGGTATTCCCTCCTTACAGGCAAGAAAACTTATAAAAATATAGAAGCGGAAAGACGAAGGACCAGACAGCAGCGGGAACTTGAACTTTTGTCCTCTGTGATCCGTAGAGTTTTCGCATTTTTCCGCTCTTCTTCGTTTTGTACGCACACTAGCTTTAGCAAAACTTCTACATGGACGACTAACAGCATCGCTTGATTCAAGACCCTCTCAACTACAGGCCCCGAAGGAGAGTTTTTCATGGTGGTCAACTCAGTCCTAAAATTCACCGGAGTGAGCGGAATAAACATGGCGCGGAATAAGTTCGGGACCGTTTTGGTTATAGTTTTGCAGTAAAAAGTGGTAAAATATTATATTTTATTACTTTTAACTGTACATAGATTACATTTAATTAGTTCGTTAGTGATTTTATTAAAAAAAATGATTAAGTGTCTTTAAAGGGTGTTAATTGTTATCGGGATCTTATCTTATATTACATACGCGGTGTTTTTCGTTGTTTGTTTACAAAAAAAATTTTGAATATTTAACGTTTTGTGCGGCGATAGAATTAAAAGTGATTATATATTATGAAATTATAACTGCAGTAGAGGTACTCTGCAGTTATAATTTCATAATATATAATAACTTTTAATTCTATCACCGCACAAAACATCTTGTTCACTTTTTCTTTCACACCTTTCTGCACTTATATATTTCATAAAAATTCCATAATATAATATATTCATCACTTTAAAATCACTTTTAATTCTATCACCACGCAAAACATTAAATATTCAACATTCAACAAACAACGAAAAATCACCGCGAATGTAATATAAGATATGATCCCGATAACAATTAACACCCTTTAAAGACACTTAATCACTTTTTTTTAATTTTTTTTTAATAAAATCACTAACGAACGAATTACATGAAATCTATGTGCAGTTAAAAGTAATAAAATATAATATTTTACCACTTTTTACTGCAAAACTATAACCAAAACGGTCCCGAACTTATTCCGCGCCATGTTTATTCTAACCAAATGTCAGATTTGTGGACTGACTTCAGCTATGGTTGTATTAGTTCAAGAGAGAACTTCATGGCCTGTAATGGAGAGGGTCTTGCTTGATTCCATATTTCTTGCGGAAACAATGATAATGCAACTCGAGCCTTAATTGATTAATTTCACAAAAGCGGAACTTCGTCAAAATGCGTCCTGAGGAATGCGGTTGGTTTTTTGATAACTATTTAAAGTCAATGTGGTTCGTCGGTGATCCAATGCCCTTATATTCTAAAAAAAATTCAAAAAAAATGAGAGCGATGAAGAAATGGAAATAGATTTTGAGATAGGCACATCTGACTAGTCAGAGTCGGAATAAGTTTTTATATAGTTTGCATTCCATAATTTTGTTGTTGTTGCTGTTAAATTAATGTGTGAATAAAAAAAAGCATCATTAATATTTAATCTTATTTGAATCTAGCATTTGATCAATGCAGCTGCGCTCACACAAACGGAAAAAGAGTTCTTTCAGAAGAACTCTAAAATCTAGGCAACCTTCGTTGTGCCACACTTTTGCTGAGGCAACCTAATACTGTTCGATAGGGAATGAAATAACCTTTCATTTCATAAAAAAATTTATTAAATAACAGATGAGGGTATATTATCTACGCTTGCTTACCTGTTTATACCTGGCAACCCCACAATTGGGCCCGGAAGAAATCAGGCAACCCTTATTTTTCCTCTTCTTTGGGTCATATTCTGTCAGTTAATGGTCGAATTTTGTGATTAACAAATGAGGGTAGTTGGCATAAAAAAGTTAATCACAATATCTTTTATTTAACACCTTCGGTACGCGATTTAGCTAGGCAACCCATGTGCGTTTTACCAATGTATATATTATCTATCATATAATAATTGTCATCATCAAATAACAGATGAGGGTATATATTTCTTATACCGGATCTTAGACTAAATAGGAATAAGCGCATAGAAATCTATTTTTAGATCCACCGCCACTAAACTCAAAGCCGCAGCTTCTGATTTTGTTTTCAAATGCGCAAAGGGCTTTCACATAAACAAGAAAAAGTTTATTTCGGAAACTAACCATATGGTATATATAGCGGAGCATAAAACCCTGCGATACTAGTGCCGTACATTGATTATCTATAAGTAGATGCGTAATCATGGGACCTGCGAGGATGGCGGGTGTTGGTGTTTGGCGGCGCTGGCGTCTGCTTTCTTTTTGCGGTTTGTTCTTTCGGTAAAACTTGCAAGATAATACATAATAAAAAAGCTGAGGGTTATCGATGATGGAAATAAAGTGTATATAAGAAGGTATTTTCTTGGAACATTAAAATGAAGTTGGCTGGGGCGCGGTGCCGTATACAAATTTGAGATATAGAATCTCATGATTTTTCAATTTTCGGACTTTCTGATTTTATGAGACTTATTTGCATTAATTAGCGAAAAGTCCATTTGCAACGGAAAGGAATGGGAGGGGGAGGGGTGTCGAAACACCGTTTTGAAACTATTTCTCTTTATGTTTTTTGGTGGCTGATTATGAAAATCAGCAGGAAATTTTAAGACTGCAATAAAATATGTTTGTCACCCTTATAAATATAAAATACACCCCTTTTTAAGGATAAGGATGATTATAATAATCAAATTAAATGCACTCTTTTGTTATATTTATTTGCGAAGGTTGATTTTTATTTAATCTAGCCAAATTTTATCAAGCATTAAGAGGATAAAATTAAAGGGAAGTAATATTTTAAAAATAAACGTTATACAGCAGCTTTTTTCTACGTTTTGGGTAATTGTTGCTGCTACCGGATTGCAGGTTGGTTGCTTGGTATTGTTAAAAAGAAATAAGTCATTTTCAACCACCCCTAGATACAGGTTGTATTTGAAAAATGATTCAAATATTTTTATGTGTTTAAATTTTATTTTTGATGAAATAATATCAAAAATAAATTGGAAAATTTATTATAACCTCTTTTTCAATGCGGTGAATTCACTCTTGAATCAAATCAAAATAAAAAAAAACTTGAAAAATGTTGTACGATTTTTGAATAAATTTCCCAAAATAACTCTTGTACAACTAGTCCATTATTTACTTTTTCATATGATGGTTCATTGTCTTGCAGTAAGATTAGTACAAGGGTGGAATAGGCTAACCACTATGATCGTTGGGAGGTGGAATTGACGAGGAATTCTGCGTTTGAATTCTGGGATGTTGTATGAGCTCGGAAATACTAACCGATTATTCCAGAATCCAGTTGTTCTTTTTAGAAACGAATTCCTATTTTGTAGAGTGCCCGAAAAGAGGGCTGCAGGTGGAAGGAGTGAGACGAGTTATCTAATTTGGTGCTGAGGGAATAAGATTGCCGTGCAGTCAAGAGAGGGTTTATTTCGATGGTACTGAGATAGTGGCGATAGAATGTTGTATGTTTAGCAAGTAATTTGTTGATCTACACAGGAAGCACCAAGATTTATTGATTGTCATCAGTTCGCCTTCGACGATAACTTCGGAAGTTTACGGGATAAAACTGATAAAAGTGTTTAAATATTCTCCGTTTTTACAACCCAGCGGGAAATGTAATGGCTAGGTAAGCGAGGTGATAATGAGATGGACCCATTACATTTGTGATGAAATAATAGCCTACTTTTACATAGGGATGTCCTATGGCGGTAAGTACTTACTGTAGGCATTACAAACGAGGACTTATTTCAGAGGTGAAGTGTATTAAGTGAATACATAGATTACCATGTATGGCACGCAGAATAAAATTCTGGCTACCCTTTTTAGCATTAAAAACATTACTATCCAAAATTACCATTGCATTTCAGCTACATTTGGTGAGAATTTTACTAGCAAGATATCTTTTTGACTGCACTGCGGAGGACGGAATAAACTCAAGAAGGGAGGCTTCGACAAGACAAAGAATAATAAAAGCACATCACATTTCCAACGAAAGTATTTCACAAGTCATTACCTAGTCGCTTACCTAGCCATTACAATGTAAAGGCCTCCATTTTACTAAATTTGCAGTAGAATTTTTCAATTACCATGTAAGCGGTTACACAAACCATTAATGAATTCTTGGGTTACCTGAGTAACCCCTCGCTAGTTTTCCCGCTGGGAAGTAAAGCCTTTGATTTGTTACATATAGGGTGTTAGTAATACTCTATTTACAAATTTTATAGCGCCAACTATTAGGAGTCCTAGCATACGTGACCTACCAGTACCAGTAAAGCCGGTTTATAGTACACTTCAGCCTGTCCCTGTTATGCTGTCTGTAAATTTTGGAAAGAAGGATTCAATTGTTTTACAGTTCCAGGATGATATATTTATGTGGATCTATCATTATAGCCAAGGTCCTAAATCCAAAGCAATGCCTGAATGCGAAAGGATCTTTTTGATTGAAAGCCGTGAATTGATGCCTACTGGGGACACCACGATATAAAAAAACGCGCCCTGTACTCGATCTCTTAGGTGGTGTGGAAGAGAGTGTACAAGACTTATTATATTTATAAAGCACTTACAATTCCTGGTGCGTTATAAATTTTAAAATATTCTTTTGGAGTAAAGTGCGACAGTTTAGCATGGAATGGTTTTACATAAAGAAAGATTTTACTTTTTCCATATCATTAAACATCAAATCTTAATGATGAGGCAAAATGCTTCATTGCCTGGGATACTATATGATAAAAACCTCTTCCATATGTAATTTAAAACTTTTTACTGCAATTGTCTCAGGCTCTGCTTTTGGTCGAAAATAGAAAAATTTTTATATTCTGTACAAAGCAGAAATTAAAATTTGCGGCACCGTATCCACCTGCACACAAAAAAATATGAGTTCATAAAAAATAAAAATAAAATCTTCCACGACTAAATTTTTCCCTAAACCTGAGAAATCGTTTTTAAACAACACAACAACAAAAATTCCGAAAATTTTGTCTCAAAGAACGGCAGGCGCAATCGCAAGTATCCCAATTCATGCGATTGCTATATACATGAATTCAAAAGTTCAATGTACATAAGCAGCGAAACCGATAGACAGCTTTTATATATTTCGAAAGCTCTTGAGTCTCAGTTTTAACATGGATTTTTGAAATCAGTGTAAGTAAGGCCATCTATGTCCAAAGCCCGCAAACAAGGTTACGTATCTACTTATAGATAATCAATGTGCCGTAACCTGAAGTTAATTTGACTCTCGTTTGTCCATATGGTTAACCATGGTTAACTATGGTAAACTTTTGTCGTTCAAAAACTCCGTGGTTAACTATAGTGTCATAGATCTGGCAATGATCCATCGCTAATGGAACACAAAGCTCAAAGAAAAGGAAAATTTCGAGAAGAAGGAGAAGAAGAAGAAGAGGTTTAATGGTGGCGGAAAAATAACCCGAACGACACGAAATTAAAGTCTCTTACGACGGAAAAATAAAAGAGATTTCTTTCCGAAAATTTAAACGTACGCGTGACCTTTCAATTTTTATATACCGAAGAATTAAAAATAAAGTTATGAAAATTTAAATCGAGGGTTTCTTTATTTTGTTGTGGTTTCGTTACTCGTGTCCTAAGAGGGATTCCTGACATTTTCAGAAGTGGGATACAATCCAGTAAAATCGGAACCATCGGTAGGAAATAAACAGTTTCGAGTATCTGAACGATTGCCGGGAAATTAATATATAAATCATGATTAAATTAGACTCGCTAAAAATCCCTAAATTAAAGATGTTCTTACGGAAGCACAATTTGCCGGTATCGGGATCCCGCGCGGAGTTGTTAACGCGACTTTGTGAAACGTTAGACGTGGATGAAGTAGCGGACGACGAACTGGAAGACATAGGCGACACGCAACAGGATGATCTGCGTTAACTCAAGCTGGAAATGAGTCACATGAACACAGTGCTCCGGGAGATAGTGACAAATCTCAAAACAACATGCGAATTGCTGAACAGCCAACAACAGTCCTCAGCCCATGCATCCGCACAACCGAGTCCATCAGACACCTTATCAGCACACATTCGTCAACCAGCCGCCAACGGCTACACACAAATTACAAATACAGGTTTATTGTCGCCATCACGAGATTCAATAACACCTTCCATTTCAGAATTAACCGCACTTTTGCCGGAATTCGACCCCTCTAGTGATTTATCACCGACAGTAGAGCAATTTGTTTCCCGAATAAACCAGCTAATCCACATTCATAATTGGAGCGAACGTGCAATATTGATAGCAATAAACACAAAGCTAAAGGGGCCAGCTAAGCAATGGGGCGAATCTCTAATGAACGTATATCAAACGTGGAGTGAATTCAAGGAGAGCCTACTACAAGATTTTGGCGGTAGTGAAAATGAGGCCGACATACATTTGAAAATGTCCAAATCATGGAGGAAACCGGATGAAAAGATCTTAGAATATTTCTACCGTATGAGAGCGATGGGCCACAAATACAAACTAAGTGACTCAGCAGTTATTAAATATGTGAGAACCGGGCTCAAGCATAACGAAATTCAAATAGCCTTGTCGAGTCAGGGGTTCATAGTATGAACGATACTTATCAAATCGGCCGACACCATGGAATGCCAACACGAGTCATACAAATCGTCGCAGTACACTAGTGCAACCGATAAACCAAAACCGAAAACCTCCGACCGAACCAACTCAAGCTTCACGAAAATCACCCAACATCATTACATGTTATAATTGTAATGAAGCCGGCCATATTTCATTACAAATTAAAAACCGGGGGCACAAACATACGACAAATTACATGCGAAACCGATAGAATCACCCAACTGCCACTGCTCGACATCAATGCAAGCCTGCAGTACCAAAGAATAGATAATGTTGCAAACGAACAGACATCGTCTACATCGACACACCAGCATATGCAACCAGAAAATGATGAGCACACGGATGCCAAAATCTGTCAGATAGACGCCGAAAGGAATCACGATGAGAACCGGACATTAATTGTTAAGATTAATAACAAGAATATTCCTGCGTTTGTTGACCCAGGAAGCGATAGGTCACTGATTCAGGAATCGACCGCGAGAACTACATATAAGCTCTCTCAGTAAGTGCCTACCCGTCGTTCTGGACGGTTTCGCAGGAGGACATCTTATAAGTACAGCATGTACGAACACTACCATGGAGATAAACGGATATCAGTTAAATTGGGAACTAATTGTAGTGCCAGACAAAGCAATTTCATGTGAAATTTTGTTAGGAAACGACTTAATAAAGAATCAGCACCGTGTGATTATCGAACCCGATTCATGCCGAATCGAAAGGATCGAAAAGATATCGCTACAGATGGTGACCTACGTCCAGCTCAGAAGACAAAACTGTACGACCTGATAAATCGATATCGCGATTGTTTTGGCGAAACACTTAGGCAGTTAGGAGAATGTAACTCAATGGCAATGGAAATTAAACTCACAAGCAAAGTACCGATAATGAAAAAGCCATATCGTATCCCGTTTGCTAAAAGAGAATCTGTTAAAAACATGATAAGCGAGAATTACAAGTTTATGAGAATATTCAACCAAAAATAATTTACTTTTAAATTAAAGAGTACTAATTTGAATTTAGAAATTTATTTATTCAATGTTTTTAACTCGACTCTTCGTACCAGACTAACTCTGGATTCCTGGCTGCTAGTCCATCTTACCCTAAGTCATTTGATTAAATTACATTATCTTTCTTAGAATTTTGAATGATGTTTATGATAGACAAAACAAAAGTATTCAATTATTACTTCTTTATAAAGTGCATGATTGAAATGAAAGTGCAATTGAAGTGAAATTTATGTTGAGGGTGAATTTATGTTGATTTGTGGAGTTGGGGACGTAACTCCTCCATCCTGAGAATGTAGCGAGGGCCACACGAGCGGATTGTTTCCTTGAGGCAACTCATTATGTACTATAACCTGTGGCTGATTTGGGGTCATCATGATCTTCTTATATAGATGTCTAGCAACGAAATATACTCCAAAAATAAAAAGAATAGTAAAGCCGAGTGATCCTGTTGCAGTGTAGATATGCATCTTGGAATTTTGTGTTTGTTTGTGCTTCAAGTAGTTTTATTGTTTTACTGTTATTAAAGGTCCAATTGCCTAGTTTCGATAAGCTAAGATGTTCCATGGTAACGGAGGTGTTGACTTCATTATAAAATGTTGGGATAACTTCAATGTGGTCCCAGAACATCGTTGATTTACTCCTATATGTTAGGTCGTTGACATTTATAGTACAAAATTCGAAGTGTATTAGGAATATTCCTCTTAAAATTCTTTTCTGGGTGCTGGAATCGCATGAGGTTTCCATGGTTATTCCAGATTTGCTGCTAAGTAGTAAGTAGGTTTCTTCTATTAAACCTACTGTTTCTTCAGATTGGATTTCGGAAACATTACAATGGGCTTTAATGTTGTTAATTATATTTGGTACACATTGGTCGGCTTCCAACTTGCAGATGGTTTTTTCTTTGCAGTATCTGATTCCTTCTATCGCTACGCAAGGCTCGTCCGTGTATTGAAATGTTTTTTTATTTAGGAGTAGGAAAAGTGCATTTATTTTGATTGAATGAGTGAAATTGTTAAGAGGTATCTCTTTAATACGATATAGAAGGTATTGTTCTGGATACAAGTCGGGAATTTTTATGGAAAATATTACGTTAGAACCATTATAAAATGCCTGTAGCTCGAGCATCTCATATATATTCCCGTCTGAAATAATTCTAATGTTCTGTGATTTTAAGATTTTACGAAAATAACTTAATTCTTCAGGATGTAATATGTGTTTAGATATAATATTAAGCTTAGCCAGGGTCATTGACTCCGAAATACTCTTTATATGATCATTCAAAAGATCAATGTCGTAAGTTAACTGATTAAAATATTGATTCATCAAAGTTTCAAAATGGGATTTGCCTAAGTCGTCAGTTAATCTGTCCTGAAAGTTTTTAATGAAATGTTCAATTGTTTGTTGTTGGCGGTTAATGTGAGTTGTGATATTATTAAATCGTTGCATCATTTGTTCGTTAATCTCGATTTGGTTATTTATCTGTTTGTTAAGGTTGTGCTGATTAATTTTGACTTTTTCTAAGTGGTCACTTATTTCTACATAATCTTCGTAGGCCAAATTTCCTGTAATACTTTTTATTACAGTGCCGAGACCGTTTAATAAACCCCTCGTGAGTCTTCTATTTGGCTTGAATAAATTTAAATTGTTTACTAATGTATTATATTTTCTTTCTAAAATTAACTTCATTCCATTATATTCGTTAAGGCTTTTTGTCTCCTCAAACCATGCATCTAAATTTTTACCGATTGTTGCAATGTGAGACTCGTATTCTGCGATGTTTATGATATGTAGTAATTTTAAATGACCTTTAATGATTCTTGCATCCCCTAGTTTAAGTGGGAGTATTCCTTGGCTGTTGGTAAGATCGGAAATTTCTAGTCTTTGTCCCTGGATGTTCTCGGTGAACCTGTAAATTTCCGTTTTGGTTTAATTTTTTGCTTATGTACTTTTCGCCTGTCAGTAATAACAGTAATTTTGTTGTTCTTAACTATTTTATGTTTCATAAATCTAGGTGCTAGTTTGTTTCGTCTGTTATCAACTTCATGGATAATTTCGTCAGTTGTAAAGTCTGGGGGGTCTTTACGTTCCTGGTTTAATCTTTCTATTAGTTTTGTTTTGTAATTCAGGTTACGGTCGTATACTATTCTAGCTAAATTTTTGTATGTTTCTATGTGTTCTTGTAAATAGTCCTGTCCTGATTGTGCTGTATCGGTACATGGAAAAGGAGTACCTTTTGTATAGTGTCCTGTTATAAGCTCAGCTGGGGTTAGTTTAGTCACTGAGTGTATGGAATTATTATAAGTGATAATTGCTTCGTCTACGATTTCACTTATCTCTTTTTTCTTATTTTGGTTATAAATGATTCTAATTAGTTCGGTTAATGTAGAGTGGAATCTTTCTACAGGCGAATTGCCAGTAGAGTTTTTCGCTGAAGTAAGATGAAGGCATATATCATAAAGCTTTGCAAACTCTTGGAACATTGTGGAGGAAAATTCTAATCCATTATCTGTTACTATCTTTTTAGGGACCCCGTGGTGAGCAAAGTAATGCTTAAGGGATTTTACCACGTTACTGCTGCTTCTGCTAGTTAACAAATACGCACTACCAAATCTACTAAATTTGTCTATTATTGTAAGGAAATTTTGTTTGTAAACTGAATATATATCTACGTGTATTATCTCTAGAGGTAGAGACGGAGTTTCTGTTATTTCATACTTGAGAGGTGCTGTGTTTCGTTCATACTTGTATTCCGAACAGATGGTACAATTATTAATTACTTTACTTATAATATCTTTCATTTTTGGAAAGTAAACCTCTCGTTTCAAATGTGCTAGAGTCTCATTTATTCCGCGATGGTTAGATTTATCATGGTATGCTTTAACTTTTTGTTCCTGCTGATCATAATCAAGGATATCCTCCAGTTTAACTAAGCAACGCAGGAGTTTACCGTAGCCGTTACTAAAGTAGGTAGAATATACAGATTGCACCATTCGAAAGGTGTTATCGTCAGTGCATACTGCCGTTATTTGTTTGGGATTTATGTGGTCTTTAAGAATTTTCATTAATACTAGTTCATCATCTATATCGTGACGTTTGATGGTGTGTCTTCGCTTGGAATCGAATAAATTTTGAAGAGTGCTGTGAGGCTTACATGGTTGCTCAGACTTTTCGAGGATTAACTGATTACGGAATTCATTTATTGGCCGTTCAGATATCGGAATTCCATCGTTTAAATTTTCCTCTGCGGAGTGTATCGTGGAAATAGTACCTAAATCATCGACATTATTATCACACGATTCGGTAATATTAAGCTCAATGCGGGACAATGCATCGGCATTGGCATTCTGTTGGCCTTTTCGGTAAACTATTTGATAGTCGAATTCTTCGAGCTTTAAGCGCCACCTAACAAGCTTAGAGTTTGGTTCCTTTAATGAAAAAAGCCAAGTTAGGGGTTTATGATCGGTTACGATCTTAAATTGCCTTCCAAATAAATAGGGGCGAAAATATTTAGTACCCCAAATGATGGCTAACAGTTCCTTCTCAATGGTACTGTAATTTTGTTCGGATTTACTCAATGTCCTACTGGCATAACAAACAGGTTTGTCTGATCCTATCGGACCTTGAGAAAGGATAGCCCCTAATGCCACGTTACTGGCATCCGTTATTAGATTAAAAGGTTTTGTAAAGTCGGGGTATTGTAAAATAGGGTCATTGCAGAGCATTTTCTTACAAGCCTCAAAACATTTTATGTATTTAGAGTCCAATTTGATTTCCTTGTCCTTCCTTAGACACTCAGTCATTGGTTTAGTCAAATGGGAGAAATCTTTGACAAATCTTCTGTAGTACCCGAGTAGTCCGAGAAATGATTTAATTTGTTTCTTTGTTCTGGGGATAGGAAACTCTTTAATAGCTCTTATTTTATCGGGATTGGGCTTCACTCCATCTGTGGTCACAACATGTCCCAAGAAGGCGATTTCCTTATGGAGAAATTCGCATTTATCCATTTGGACTTTTAAATTGGCTTTTCTAAGTTTTTTAAAGACAGCAGCAAAATTCTCAAGGTGCTCTTGAAGGGAAGTAGAAAACACTATAATGTCGTCCATGTATACCAGGCATATTTTGCCCAGGAGGTCATGTAAAACATTGTCCATAACCCGCTGGAAAGTAGAAGGGGCATTTTTCAGCCCAAATGGCATTCGAACGTATTCAAAGTGACCGTTATCGACGGAAAAAGCTGTCTTAGGGATATCTTCTGCTTTGACCTCAATCTGGTGAAATCCGGAAGCGAGGTCGATTGTGCTAAAATAGAGACATTTGCCCAGTTTGTCCAAGATTTCTGTTACGTTAGGGAGTGGATATCGGTCTTCAATTGTCTTTTCGTTTAATTTCCGATAGTCCACTACAAGCCGCCATTTTTGTGAACCGCTAGCATCGCGTTTTTTTGGAACTATCCATATTGGAGAGGACCAAGGTGAGAAACTGGGGCGCATAATCCCCTGCTCAAGCATTTGAGAAATCTGATTTTGCACTTCAGTTTTATGAATGTACGGGTAACGGTAAGATTTAGTATAGATGGGGAGATTGTCTTTTGTCTTTATTTCATGTTTTATCTCATTTGTAAATGACAAATCTTGCCCTTCTTTGAGGAAAATATCGTGAAAATGTTTGCAAAGTTTGTGAAGACCTTTACGTTCTTCAGTATGTATTTAAATGATTGGTTCGAAGTAGCTCAGTGATATCACTAGCTGATTCGCTGCAATTTGCGACTATCGAGAAGTTATGTACTTCGGAATAATGGTTTTGTTCTAGAGATCTAGTTTTTAGAGGCTGTTCAATTAAAAAGCTTTGTGGATTATCCGCAAGATTCATTACTTCTACGAGAGAATACCAGCCCGTAGAACTATAAATCCCTTCTGATATTAGTAAATGACTCTGAATTTCAATTGGCTCAATATATATATTACCAGATTCAATGTCTACAGGGAGATGGGCTATAATTTTATTCCTAGGTGGTACCGTATAAAGTCTGGACATCAGGTTCGGTTTTAACAACAAAGGAATTTTACAATTCTCTAATTCAAGAATGGAGTTTTTAAGATCTACTTTGCCATCTAATTCCTTCAAAATGTCTAATCCGATCAGTCCATCGAAGTAATCATGAAAATTGAATAAAATGAAGTTTAAGATCTTGTCGCTTTTAAATTCTTTAAAGCATTTATTTATTTGTTTGTCGATGAAATGTTTATTGAATGCAGTTATTATTTCTACAGGCTTTGTTGTTTTTACTAGTTTTGGGTTAATTAATTCAGGATTAATAAAAGACGAACTGCTACCAGTATCTACCAAGAATTTTAGACACGTATTATCGGCTGCTCTTATATGAATATAACCTAATAGGTTTGATTGATGTTTATTTAAGTCTATGTAGCCTTTTGGTTGCTCGAGGCGTCTAATTGAAAATTTTCATCGTCTATCTCATGTTTAGTTTCTTTTACCGTGGAAAATTCATCAAGATTTTGGAGATAATTGGGAATTTCTTCACTCACGATTTGCTGATCAGGTATTTTGTATTCGTATTGTGGATAGGAATTTTCATTCTGATAATATTCATTATAAGGATTCTCATAGCAATTATCAGGTTGGGGAGGACAACACCAATTGCCATTTAATTCTATGTTATGTAATTCTTTCGGGATAATTCGTGTTTTGTTGTTGGAAACTACGTGGTTTATTGAAGAATGTTGATCGTAGGTTGGTATTACCACTGGACGTGTCCATAGGTTCTGGATAATTAGAAACTTTAGGTGTCGGGCCTGTCATTTGATAAAATTGTTGTAAGGGCTTATTGTGAAAGTTTGATTGGGCTGATCTTGGTGTTGGCTGATGGAAAAATTTCGGTTGAGATGGGAATCTAGGCTGAGAAAAGAATCCTGGCGATTGATTTGATTTCTGAAAAATTGCTTGTGGCCTTGGTAATGGCATGTTAAAATTATTTGAAATTACTGAGCTAGGATTTTTAATTTGAAAACTATTTCTTATATAATGGCAATTTTGCTCCTTTAGGCAAAATTCGAGTGCGGAAGATAATGTGTCTGGCCTCATGGCTCTAATAGTGGAGCCAAGTGGTTCTTTTAATCCTGAGAGAAAAGTGTTAAGACACATTTCCTGATATAACTTTTGCTTTGCCACTATGACATTTGCATCGTTTTCAAGTACCCTAATTTGACTTGTTAAAGTGGATAAAATTTCGATAACCCTAGCATAAAATCTTTCTACAGTTTCTTGTCCTTGTCGTAAATTATTAAGATCTCGAATTAAACTAATTTCATTACGTTTATCAGCATAATGTGTTATTAAATTCCTTTTAATTTGTTCCCATGTTGAGTATGTTCCGTAAAGATTTAAAACTTCGTTGGCTTCCCCTACAACCTTGTTCCTAATTGCTCTCAGAATTACTTTCGCATATGTACCACCATCTATTTGTGGTACGAGCCTTAAGATTTCTTCGACATTTTCAAAAAAATCGAATAATGTGCGAGGGTTCCCATCAAAAGTGGGTAAATCCTTTATCGCATCTGGGATTCTTAGACTATTGAAAATTTCTTTTATAGTGTTTGAATCTTGGGTTAAGCCCACTGTGTTAGCGGCACTTTGTGGTGGGTTAGTCATTTTTAATTGTAGTCGTTTATACGTCCTAGTCAAAATTATTAGGCACTATCACCAAATTATTAATATTATTACCTTTTTTTCAAATCAATATATTTATTATTATTATTTTTATTTTTATTATATATATATATATATATATATATATATATATAGGTATATATATATATATATATACATATATATATATATATATATATATATATATATATATATATATATATATATATATATATATATATATATATTCTCAAATCAATATTTTTTTCTAATTCACGATTTTGATTTTATATTATAAAATTTTCTTATATGTAAATAGTCAAGGACCCTGTTTTCTGCAGCGCTTGAACTTGACTAATGAGATCTGGCCGAAGAGCTACAAACACTTTATATATTTTTCCAATATGACTTATGAATAAGTAATATTTTCTTGAAACACTTTATATGTATTTATTTATGTATATTTTTTTTTTTTAATTTTTATTTTTAGGATTGGATATAGAAAGGATAAAAACAATTTTAATGCAACGGACTCACCATATGATTAGAATTATCATCCACTTCGATAAATTCATTTTATATGTAGATCCTATGCACAATAGAATAAAATCCGCCAAACTTTTTCGCTGGTTGCTGCTAATAATTTTCCACGTTGTTTTTCACTCCACTGCTACCAATATTCCTTTAGTATGAAAACACACTTTTTCGGTATTCCGCCGCAAATTATGTTTTCCAGATATGCACAACGATATATTCACCGATGACTAAATCAAACCGTTCAATAACTTTGTTCGCACTAACTACCAATATTCCTTTGGTGTGAAATTTTACTCCGGTATTCCGCCGTAAGTTTAACAATTTCAAGTATATACGGACAACTAATTGCGAACTATTTGTCTCTATTAACTCGCGAAAAACTTTGTTGCATTAAATCCTTCACGACTGCGCCAATTACAAGTTTATGAGAATATTCAACCAAAAATAATTTACTTTTAAATTAAAGAGTACTAATTTGAATTTAGAAATTTATTTATTCAATGTTTTTAACTCGACTCTTCGTACCAGACTAACTCTGGATTCCTGGCTGCTAGTCCATCTTACCCTAAGTCATTTGATTAAATTACATTATCTTTCTTAGAATTTTGAATGATGTTTAAGATAGACAAAACAAAAGTATTCAATTACTGCTTTATAAAGTGCATGATTGAAATGAAAGTGCAATTGAAGTGAAATTTATGTTGAGGGTGCATTTATGTTGATTTGTGGAGTTGGGGACGTAACTCGAGCTTCTTCAGTGCAACATTATTCGACCAAGTTCATCGGCATATGCGTCTCCAATCGTCATCGCCAAGAAAAGTAATGGCGAAGATAGACTCTGTGTGGACTTTCGAGCCCTCAACGCCATCACGCAAAAGTTGTTGTGTCCAATGCCGACAGTAGAAGAAATCCCATCTGTTACCGCAGGCAGAACATATTTCACCACGTTGGATTTGATGTTCGGCTACCATCAAATTCCCGTCCACGAACAATCTCGCCAGTATACAGCGTTCACTACTCATATTGGACACTTTGAGTTCAATAGGATGCCATTCGGCCTGGTAAACGCTCCCAGCATGTTTCAGAGAGTCATCACCGACGTTATACGACCATTGCACGGCAAGGTATTTAGTTACGTGGACGAAATCATCATCCCGAGTTCTTCAGTAGAAGAAGGAATAGAAGTTCTAGAAGAGTTTCTACAGCTCGTCAGGAAAACAGGTTTGACGCTTCGTATGACTAAATGCACATTTCTCGCTAAAGAAGTCACCTTTCTTGGTCATCGTCTGAGTGCTCGAGGTATAACTCCCGGTATAGAGAAAATCGGAGCCGTCGAAAATTTTCCGAAGCCATCAACTATCACCGAAGTTCGAAGATTTTTGGGATTGACCGGATTCTTTCGGAAATTTATACCGAACTACGCCATTTTATCAAAGCCGCTAACGTCGATGCTGAAGAAAAATCAAAAAGAAAACTTCAATTGGGGAGACGAGCAGAACCAAGCATTCGCCCAACTAAAATTAGCGTTAACCCAGCAACCTGTTCTCGAGGTGTATCAAACTAAGAATGAGCACGAAGTGCACACAGACGCGAGTGCACGAGGCCTCGCTGGAATTCTTCTCCAAAAGAACGAAAAGGGAGAAAAGCGACCTGTTATGTATTACAGTCGTCTATGCAACGAAGCCGAGGCGAAATAATCAGTTGACTCGAATAAAAAAGGAATTTAGTTTGAAAGGCAACCGCCTGTACCGCATAACGAACGATGGATTAAAATTAGTAGTGCCAGCAGCCGTCCGATGGAGAGTCGTCAAAGTCTTCCACGATGACATGGGTCACTTCGGCGTGCAGAAAACCTGCGAAAAGATCAGTCAACATTTATGGTTTCGCCGCATGCGGAATTACGTAAAAGGATACATCTCTGCCTGTATCCAATGCTGTTTCAACAAGCACCCATCAGGGGCACCCGAAGGACGATTATATGGCGCAGTGATTTCTTCAGTTCCGTTTAGCACCGTACATATCGATCACCTAGGACCGTTTCCGAAGAGCCGCCGTGGAAATATGCACATAATCGTCATCGTCGATTCTTTTACTAAATATGTTGCAGTCAAAGCAGTGAAAAATACCAAAACAGGGCCAGTGATTAGCTTCCTGAACGATCTTGCAATGTATTTCGGATTACCGACTACCATAATCCCAGACCGAGGAACGTCATACACATCTAAGGAGTTTGTCGCGTATTGCCGTCAAAATGATCTGAGACACGTCATGGTAGCAGTACGTTCACCTAAATCCAACGGACAAGTAGAGCGAATTCATCAGTCTATCATCAACTTTCTGAAGACAACCGACGCTAAAACAGTAGACTGGGACGTCAGCCTAAGGATCCTTCAATGGACTATGAATTCTCAAAGGAATTCCACGACGGGGTATAGCCCTCACGAATTGATTTTAGATTTCGACTTACGCAACCTAGGAGTGAATCAGCTTGTGCAAGCAGTTAATGATGACGAACCGGAACAAGCACCTGTTGATATTGCTACAAAACGTACCGAAGCACTAGAGAGAATTTACGCTGCTCGAGAAAAATGGAAAGCACGTTACGACTCGAAACACAAACGGCCCACCATGTATAATGAGGATGACTTGGTGGTAGTAGAAGCAGTTCCATCTCCAACGGGCGAATCGCATAAACTGGACGCTCGATACAAGGGACCTTATCGTATTTCTAAAGTGCTGCGGAACGATAGGTATGTCGTCGAAAGCATCGACACGTTAGGGCCTCGAAGGAAATATGCAACTGTGTTCGCCAGCGATAAATTGAAGCCATGGTGCATGCTAGTACCAGAGTTGGATCAGGACGATGAAAGCGACGACGAAGAAGAAGGCGACACGCCTTCTCGGTCAGGAACGGCCGAATGTCATGGATCTGGCAATGATCCATCGCTAATGGAACACAAAGCTCAAAGAAAAGGAAAATTTCGAGAAGAAGGAGAAGAAGAAGAAGAGGTTTAATGGTGGCGGAAAAATAACCCGAACGACACGAAATTAAAGTCTCTTACGACGGAAAAATAAAAGAGATTTCTTTCCGAAAATTTAAACGTACCGTACCTTTCAATTTTTATATACCGAAGAATTAAAAATAAAGCTATGAAAATTTAAATCGAGGGTTTCTTTATTTTGTTGTGGTTTCGTTACTCGTGTCCTGTCCTGACAATAGTATAGTTAAATTAGCGATAGTTAAGAAGAAGAAGAATAAAAACAATTTTTTGACATTTGTCTTAATGTTAATAATGACCAAATCAAAGTGGGATTGTGAGATTATTTTAAATAAATAATTATTGGAAATAATTGAGGCAAATAGCAACCCCTAGTAGCAAGAACTTCATCCATAACTCCTTTATTCATCCACGATGAGAAGGTGATAACAGACAGAAAATCCAAGGCCGATTTATTAGCATCTCTGTTTGCTTCCAATTCTTCTTTAGCCCCAACTGATATGCTACCCCCGGTTCTCGAGCACAGTGCTCATTTAATGGACAGGGTTTTCTTCAGGAGGTGTTCGGGTGCCTCAAGGAGCTCGATGTCAATAAATGCACTGGACCCGATAATATACACCCTGTCGTCTTAAAACAATGCGCGTCACCTTTGGCTAAACCTCTGCGAAAACTTTTTGCTCTATCATACTCTTCCGGAGTTTACCCAGACTCTTGAAAACTTGCCCATGTTCAGCCAATACCGAAAAATGGTGATTCCAGCCTTCCTTCCAACTACCGCCCCATAGCAATTACTTCTATTCTCTCCAAAACCATCGAGACGATAATTAACAATAAGCTTATGGGATATCTAGAATCCAACCAACTTATCAACGACAAACAATACGTCTTCTGACAAAAAAGATCCACTGGTGATCTTTTAGTTTGCCTTACAGAACCCCTCAACCGAAGTTTGCATGGATGTGGTGAATCTTGTTTGGTTGCTTTGGATATCTCCAAAACTTTTGATAGAGTATGGCACTCAGCCTTGTTAGCTAAACTCAAAGCTATTGGAATTGAATTGCTTCTGCATAAGTGGGTTGAGAGTTGTTCAATTAAGGTAGTATTGGATGGCCGTTCGATTAAAGGTAGTATTGGATGGCGTCAAATCTGAATCTCACCCCATCTCTGCGGGTGTTCCCCAGGGGTCAATCCTATCACCGGATTGTCATCTTTATAAATGACCTACTTTCATTCCCCTCCCTCCCACCTCTCAACTTCGCTGACGACGGTACTTTACGTTACTCATACAGCTTCGATACAAGACAGACTCATGCCAGATCCTGTCTTGATGATCGTGAACTTATGTCCAATTCTATTAATAACGACAATAATCTTATTCTAAAGTGGGGAAAAAAGAATCGTGTCGAATTCAACCCCACCAAAACCAAGTACTGTCTCAAAAAAGAAGTTCAACACCTCACCATCCTTGAGAGTGGGTAATGTTGAACTAAAGGCCGACCCATCCCTACACATCTTAGGCGTGACATTAGCCAAAGACTTGTGTTGGAATGACCACATATTCCAAATCGCAAAACAAGCACATCAGTGCTTGAGATTTCTCAAGGGGTGCAAGTTCCTCCTCCAGCCATCGGCCCGTGTATATAATGGTATAGGTCTATATGTAATAATGTATGAGAAAGTTATAGCTATGTAAATAAAATATATGTATATATGCAATAGAAATGTTATCTGTATATGTAATACGAGGTGTGACAATTAAGTAATGAGACTGATGATATTGCCGCGATTGTGGTAACCCTGTGACCTTGAAATTCCCTTTCCCTTCTCTCGGTATCCTTCCCCTCTCAATTGATATATTTGCCGTCGCTCTAGCTTGTTTAGTTCGCCTGCTCTGTCGAGTTGAGTAAACGTGTGTTCGTGATGCTCGTCACGAAAATGAAAAAAACGAAATCAAGAACAACGCGTCGCGATAAAATTTTGCGTCAAATTGGGCGAAAAAGCTTCGGAAACGTACGCTAAAATTGTAAAAGTGCTGTTAGTCGTGCCCAGGTGTTTCGATGGCATAAAGAGTTTAAGGAGGGGCGTGGAAGCGTGGAAGACGAGGCGCGGAGCGGGAGACCAGTCGAGGTGGGGACTGACACGAATGCGCAGCGTGTGCGCGCCCTGATCCGTGAAGATCGGCGTTTAACAGTTCGAATGTTGGCGTCGGAACTGGGTATGAACCGTAAAACAGTCAGACAAATTTTAACCGACGATTTAGGGATGAGAAAGTTGTGCGCGAAGATGGTTCCAAGGTACCTTTCCGAAGAGCAAAAGCAGCATCGAATGACCGTCGCAGAAGACTGTTTGGAACAAGTGGAAAACGATGCCACGCTGCTTGATCGAGTTATTACAGGCGATGAGAGCTGGTTTTTTCAATACGGCCCGGAAACCAAATGCCAAAGCTCAAAATGGTTGTCTCCGCACGCCCCCCGCCCGAAAAAAGAAGAACGAACGAGCATCACGAGCACACTACTCAACACGACAGAGCAGGCGAACTAAACAAGCTAGAGCGATGGCAAATATATCAATGGAGAGGGGAAGGATGCCGAGAGAAGGGAAAGGGAATTTCAAGGTCGCAGGGTTACCACAATCGCGGCAATATAATCAGTCTCATTACTTAATTGTCACACCTCGTATGTGAGAAAGTTACGTGTAAAACCAAATATGTGTTTATATGTAAAAAAAATGTTAAATCTAAAAATCCTACACCATTTATTAAATTAAGCTTAATGTTAAATGTCTTTTATTATTTTTTTTAAAAAACTAATGTTGTTATCTGTTATGCATGTTCCCTCGAAGCTTTTTTGTTAAAGAGATTTGTCCACCGCCTATTGTCAATGTAGCTGAACTTGTTGTGTGAATTATCCACGGATGAGCTGCTTTTTATTTATTTAGTGGCGGCAATATGGATTCAACTTGACGTGCAATGTTTGCGCACGAACCTTTCGACTTCCCTAAAAAAACTTGCACTTCTTCAAAGTATTGATGCTGCATGAAAATTTCGCATGAGCGTTTATAGTCGTAATTTGCCTTACGGGATTCTTTCCGTACACAAAAGAAACTTAACCAAAAGCTATGTTTTTATTATTTTTTTAAAAAATTGATAATGCGTGTGCGCGTCGGGGTCACCAATATGGAGGTCCACTCGTGGCGAATATCCATCAAATAAAAATAATGATGAACACGTTTCGTTATGTATTATGTGTTTTTATTTAGTCAAAATATTATTATTACTTATTTATATTTAATCACAATAATCACTTCGTTTAACTTTATATATTAGTGATATATATATGTATATATATATATACATATATTGCTTATTAATTTTGCTTTAATTTTTTACGTAAAAAGTCTTGCGTCGCACGAGGACAAGTGAAGTAAAAATGAGATGCCGGAAATTGGCTAGATCACTGAACTTTGGAGTTCAGTGATCGAGGGTGCGTTCTAGCAGATCGTTTTGATCGTGCCGGAAGTTGTTGTGTGACATTGCGTAAAGTTTAGTAATTAAACTTTACGCGGTCACTACAATGCTATTCTCACAGCTATCGATACAGAAAATGAGGTGGATTTGGAAAAGCTGCAGCCTTTGACCGAGTAAGGTATCGAATTGCTCAGCTAAGAATTGCCAAAGAGTACGTAGATGAAATTCGTGCAAACAATGAAAAATTCAACAATTTGAAAAGCTCGGAAGATAAAAAAAATCAAAACTGGGGTACTGATAGAGCTGCATAAGGTGTGCCAAGGAACGGAAAACGTGGACTTTTTTGCACCAAAAATAAACTTTCCCGTCCCAGCTTTCCCAATATGCGAATTAACATTAGCGGCCCTAGCACGAATCATGCGGCCGCAACGTTAGATTAAATAATTTATCGTTTCTAGCATTCGAACACAAGCGACATGTTTTTTTAGGCCTGGACACGGTTCTTTTAAAATTTAATGCACTCAAAAATTGCAAAGTGCAATTATTTTAAAAAAAACAGTGGGTGTGTGTACTTATGTACGCGCATTAGAAGTTATACTTCTTTGGCATACAAATAACTAATTGGATTCTTATTATTTTCATGCGTTGGAAGTTGGAAGCATCATGATGCCGACACGCTCTAGCCTGCAGATTATACCGGACTCAAATCCTAACTGAAATCACCTACTAGTTGACTTATCAGGCCTTACTACAATGGTTTTAAGATGCCTCATCAAATTTTCTTAAGACTGGCTGATTTCCTGTCAACACGCAAAGAAAGTTAACCTTCATATGCGTCGCCAGCTGGTTCAGCTCTTATCTACCTGATAATACTGCTGCTATTTCTAAGCCTTGCTCTCTTCGTTTTGGCTTCCGCCTTAGCTACCAATAGAGGATTTAACTTCTCCTCCACTTTATTCCATAGATCACACAATGGTACCATTATAGTCTTCTTTGCTCTTAGCCGTGCCTTTAGCTGTCGGTTCCTCGGCTAATCTTCAACGCTCCAAAAGGGCATGGTCTGTGTCCTTCGGGCCGGGCATTGCGTGGACTCATATTGTCCGAGCCGATGGAGGTATGCCTTCATAACTCACCTCTCCATGCTCTCTCGAGACCCATCCTTCCACGTTTGTTATGAGCCTGTGAGTTCATCGACCTTGGGTAGACTAATTTTACTTCCTTTGACACTACTGAAACCAACGTCACTTCTAAATTGTGTTTACTTCTACTTGTGGTTACTCAATTAAATTGAGCACGTTAGGGTAACTGAAATATCATACAAAGAGTTTCGGGTAAATACAGCATCATTTATGGTACCGTGCCGTGTATTTGAAACCAATCGATCATTATTCAGGGCAAGATTTACATGATATTGGAGAAAGTTAATAGGTGGATAGGAATCTTCGCCTCTGCCAAGAACTTCTTCTCAGTCTTTTTTGTATGGCCATAATACTTGTTTCAATAATTAAATTTTTGATTTGGAGCAAATACTGCCTACTAATACTTTGGAGCAGATACTGCTATCACAACTTGTAAATTCAGACTGCTTCACAGAACTAACCTCTCAACCGTTCAAAATTGAATCTGGAGTTCCCCGAGGCTCCATTTCAGGCCCCAAGCTTTTATATATTTATACACGACTTCCCCAACATAATTCCCCTTCTTAACACAACTTGCATATAATACGCTGATGATGCACTTGTTTGGAATACAAGTCTCACCTATTAAAACCACAGAAGAACTCCAAACACACGTCAACAGAATAATAGATAACCTACATAAATGGAACGTAGAAATTAATCAGGGAAAAGTTTAATAACCTGCTTCAGGAATCTCTCAATGGAGAATAATCATTAATGGTCACACAATTATTTGATGAAGTACCTGGGAGTGCAGATGCATCACAGAATCATGTGGAACCCACACGTAGGACTCAAACTGATAAACGCCCGTATAATAGTAACTAGCCTAAGGCCGTTAATGAAATCTAGGACGCAGCAACAGAAACTAAAAACTTGCGCTATAAATCAATAGTACGACCAGTACAATATCCACAAAGGTGGCAAATAAGTTGCAGTTTTTGGAAAGGAAAATACTTAGGAACTGTACCTTCCTCTATATTGCAGCGGAAAATGGGCGAACATTATACCAATCCTGATATACATGTTCCAGCTAATGCAAAATAGACTTCGCAATCATGCCCCCGAATGAATTGGTAAGAAAAATAGCTAGTGAAGGCATTATCAAAGCAGCAGAGTTACCAAGCAAATATACGCCAAACGAAATATAAATGAATAAATAGTAAACTTGAAACACCCAAAAACATCAGCCTACGGGCGAACTAGAAATTAAGTATACCAGTAAAATAGCTCTGACAAATGTAAGTCAGCGATACAAAAATAAAACCACAGCCAGTTTGGCGCAACCAATCTGTTTGTGCCTAAAACACTACGAATCTTCCTATGCCCACGAAAATCCCAGCTGATGAATCGAACATGAAATTTATTTCCCTCTATAGCCTCGGCATAAAAACCCCCTCACCCAACGACATCGTGAACCGGCATCGGCTACGAATTTCCATATGCCCATAATAATGATAATCCTAGTGCGCATGAAGAATGGAAGTTGAAATGCTTGCCCTCCATTGCCTCCACCCCTTCGCCCATATCCTTCGTTGCGTTGCGTTGCGAATTCGTCAAAATTCACTCTCATAATATTTTACAAAACGCGCCTAAAGAAGTATAACTTCAAAAAATGCTTAAATGTTATTTTAAAACGTTTTTATTAGCTCGCTTTCTTGTCTGTCTGTTTGTCCGGTACAAATCCTGCAATCGATTTTTTGACTACTTCCGGTTACCCGATCACCCTGAAATTTTGCACACAGCTTCAGCTCCGATGACAATGCAATATGATATACTCATTATTCCGTTAGATCCATGGCGGATGTCTCAAGAGGACGGAGTACTGTTTTCTTCACGGAACAAATTTTGCATTCGATTTTTCAAATACTTCCGGAAATCCTATCATGGTGAAATTTTGCAAACAGCTTTAGCTGTGGTGACAATGCAATATGGTATATACCTTTAGATCCATGGAGGCCCTCTCAGGAGGGCGGATTGAAATATTCTTCACAAACCCTTCGACATGGGTATCCCATGAAATGGTATGATAAGTACAACACCATAAGCAATATAGTATACTCAATTTATCGTTTGGTCCATGGCGGCCATCTACAGAGGGCGGATTACCATTTTCTTCACAACCCCCTCGACATGGGTATCAAATGAAAGGCTATGAAAATTAGAACACCATAAGCAATATAGTATACTCAATTTACCATTTGGCCCATGGCGGCCATCTTACGAGGGCGGATTACCATTTTCTTAACAACCCCTTGGACATGGGTATCAAATGAAAGAGTATGATAAGTAGATTACCATAAGCAATATAGTATACTCAATATTTCGTTTGGTCCATGGCGGCTATCTCAAGAGGACGGATTAACATTTTCTTCACAACCCCCTCGACATGGGTATCAAATGAAAAGGCATTATAAGTCGAATGCAATAAGCTATGTCTTTAGATCCATGACGGCCTCCTCAGGAGGGTGGATTAACATTCTCTTTTTTTTTTTTAATCAAGAGTTAACCCTTCTAGCACAGAAGGCGCACTTTTCAGCTAAGCATGAAAATCTATATATACATACACATACATACATACATACATATATAAATATATATGTATATATATATATATACATATATAGAGTTTCCCTTCTAACACAGAAGGCGCACTTCCCAGCAGGGCTGAGAAATATTTACCAATGCCGTGGCTCAGCTGAGACATGCAAACATAAAAGATTAAGTACCAATAAAAATTGCATGCGAAACACATAAACAGTCATGAGACAGCAAATAGACGCCTTTTAAGCAGGACTTTGTTAGTGCTCACGCTAAAAACATTAATATTTTTATTTACATTAATGAACATGCGATTAACAGGCTCAAATCGGCCATAATTGGTGTTAGAGGAGTTGATGTGTAAGAGCGGTGGTCCTCTCAGATTGTATCGGCTCTCTCTAAACGACGCACGGCGCCTTAGAAAACCTGAGTCAGCACGTCCATTAAGAAGCTGGTGGACGAAAACAACATCGGCCACCTCACGACGCTTGTGGAGAGTGTTTAAGTTGAGTAACTTAAGTCGGTATTCGTATGGTGGAAGAATCAAAGGGTCTTCCCAAGGAAGGTGATTCAATGCGAATCGAACGAACCTACGTTGAACCGACTCAATTTTTCCAACATGCGAAGAATAGTGAGGAGACCAAACCTGGGACGCATATTCAAGTAAAGGTCTGACAAGGGAAATGTAGAGGTGTTTAGTGATCAGGGTGCTGTTAAATTCTTTGGACCACCTTTTTATAAAACCCAAGACTAAGCTGCTCTTGGAAGAAATATAGTTGATATGAGTAGAGTGTAGAGAAGTCTAGCTTGGTGTCAACTAATCCCCAGATCTTTGACTAAATTAATACGGGGGACACCCTCACCAGAGAATGAGTAGTTATAAATTATAGGATCACGTCGCCTACAAAAAGTCATGACTTCGCATTTACTAATATTAAGAACCAGGTTGTTGTTAGCACACCAGGAGTAAAAGGTGTCGAGGTCGACTTGCAAAGGTTTTCAGTCCTCCATACTCTTTACGCGACGGTACATTTTGATGTCATCAGCATAAATCAGGATTCTGCAGTGTCTTAGCAAGGTAACAATATCATCAATAGAAAGAATAAAGAGGATAGGGCCAAGATGACTGCCTTGAGGGACACCGGATGACGCCTCAATGGTCGCGGATTTGGATCCACGGAAAAGGACTTGGTAGGTCCTGTCAGCTAAGTAGGACTGGAACAATAATAGAAGGGCTACAGGGAAACCTAACTTTTTTAGTTTGAAAAGTATAATGGAGTGGGAGAGCTTGTCAAATGCCTTACTGAAATCAGTGTAAACACAATCAGTTTGGCAACCGGAAACGAAGCCTTCAACAGCATGGGAAGTGAATTCAAGGAGATTGGTGGTAGTGGAACGAGCTGGAAGAAAACCATGTTGGTTTGTAGAAATAAGTTTTTTGCAGATGGGCACGATTGCAGAATAAATGATTTACTCAAAAAGTTTTGGTATGATAGACAGCTTGGCAATTGGTCTGTAATTCGATATTTCGTTCTTGCTACCACTTTTGTGAATAGGAATTATGAACGAATTCTTCCAAAGAGTAGGGAAATACCCTTTATCTAAGGATTTTTTGAAAAGGGTTTTAAGTGAAGACTGGAGAACCTCCACACAAGATTTAAGGAGAGCAGGAGGGATACCGTCAGGGCCGGAAGTGAAATCGTATGGGAGTTTATCAATATGTTTCATGATATCGTCAGTGGAAATTGAGAGAGATAAACTAGTAGCCTCTCGGTGTGGAGTTATATGACGAAAATTATTGTCATTAGGCTGAAAGTTAGAAGGGGTGAAAGATTGATGAAAGAATGAAGCAAACATGTTGCAAATCGAGGAAGAATCACTACTTGACCAGTTAGTGTGCTGCATAGTATTTGGGTAGTTATCAACTTTTTTCTTGGAGTTTACAAATTTAAAGAAGTTTCTAGGATCAGTATAAACCTGGTCCCTCATGCTGCTGAGATATTCGCGGAGCGGAAGAGAGTAAACGAAATCTGTTATAGCAATCAGTAAATGTAATAAGACTCGGAGAATCCTTCCTTTTTAAATAGGTCTTCCAGAGTCTATTTTTCTGATTCCTTAAATGCTTCAGCTCATTATTATACCAAGGTGGAGTAGAACTGCGCAACTTTTGGGGCTCAAAAGGTACACATGAAGCAATAGCTTCATATAGTACGGCATAAAACCGTGCCACATCGACATCCAACTCATTTGCGGAAAGTAAGCTGTTGAAATCAGTCAAGGCAAGCTTAGATGAGAGTTCATTAACCCTAGATAGCTAACCTTCTGGCGTACACCATTTAAGCTAACCATCCGTCGAAACGACGTGTATTTCAAAAAGTATTTTTTTATATAAAATATAAACTGCACGCACCTGGTACCTTACATTACTGGTTATTAAAAGGTTTTTCAATAAAGATGGGTATTTTTAGTTGTACTTTATTTAATTATTCAAAAATTACAGTAACATTTTTAAGACCTCTGAAAAACAAACAATTTTTTTTCATACACTTAAAGAACAAAATTCGACGACGAACGACGGACGACGACGGACAAAGCTTAAGTATCTCAAAAACTATAACACTTACTTGCTCAATGTGTTTGCCACTGCAGCGACCTCAACGACGACTGAGTTGGCTAGCTGAGCTGAAACAATTAAATCCACCGTTTAAAAGAAACAGCGATTTTACTTAGCGATGCCCGTCGATTCGACGGAGGTTAGCTATCTAGGGTTAAAGTTGGCCTTCTTAAAGTTGAAGGAATGGGTTACCGCCTCCGGACAAGGATTGTTCCTTGAGTTCAAGCAGTAATTGAGCGAAAGAGGAGGGTGGTAATTGTCAACGGACGTCATGACTATTGGACTGGGTTCAACAATCATGTTTCCTGAGTCAGTAAAGAATACAAGATCCAACTGCCTCCCTAACATATTAGTTACACCACTCATTTGATTAAGGCCAAGTGAGAATAAGGAATTGAGAAAACAGGATTCCTTAGAATTAAAATTGCCTTCGGGGAGGTAGTTATCGTCAGCTTCGTCAAATACCCACTGAATATTGGGTTGTCCCCCTTACGTTTTGGTAGTAGAGGGAGAGGGTCTCAAGTTTTTTGACATCCTTTGTGTTCTCGGAATGGAAACGTTTGAGTGATGTGCTCAAGTACGGGTACGCGGAACAAAGAGCTTGGTAAGAGCACCAGCAGGCCAGAAACCAGGATCTAAAAGAGTCTCGGCAATACCGGGCGGTGCAGACAAAACGAAAGAAGCAACAGGCTTGGAAGCCTTGTTGACTTTTCTGCATGAAACAGTTCCGGGGTTATAGATTTTTTCCTTAAATATTCGCAGACAGACTCCGTCGTAGTTCGAGGAGAGAACCGTGACATAAAGATATCTAAAGGTCTCGGTATCGTAACTAGCGGGGTGCACGGTTCTTGGGGAGCTGTAGCTTCAGTGACCGGGGGGTTGGCCACTATTAGAGGCAAAGAGGTGGATACCGAGACCGGCCTAGAGGTCGACTCAGTCTCTGGAACGCGGGGCAAGGAACTCAAGGTGACACCGTCACCAATGACGGCTTGACGATCTCGATTTTTCCTGCGACTTTTACGACGCGCCTTTGTACTAGGTACAGTTAGATTGACGGCCTCCTGAGGCAAGCAGACATTCTCCGAACAAGAAGTAGCCCCGGGGCAGGGTAAAGGCAAAGGCTGCTCCTCAACCTGCAGGGCGTCATCAGATTCTACCGTCGCTGAGGAGGTCTTATTGGAAACAACGACGCTCTCCAATCTTGAGGACAGAGAGCTCAGGGCATTGTGATTTTGAATCACTGCTGATGATAGCGATTCGATATCAGCCCTTACACGTTTTGTATTCCTTTTGATATCGTCCAATATGGGATGGACAGAAGCCGAGGAGCTAGAAGTGCAGGAGGAAGAAGTGGCGACCGGATTAAGTAACGCCGAATGTATGTCGTCTAACGACTCTAGAGCTGTTGCAACTCGGGAAGCAATTTTCTCAAATTTCTCAATCAAGGAACCCGTATTGGCCACAGCAGAGCCCAGAGTGTCAGACAACGTGTCAAGCCGAACATTGATAGACTGGACGTCATCGGCTAACATTTGAAAGTGCAAGATGTTACTGGAGAAAGAGTTAAGACGATCCATGACCTTTTCGTGACCAACGAGAAAAACGTTAGAGATGTCCTTCACCAATCTCAGCACATGACAGGGTTTAATGTCAGAGCATTCGCCGAAAGTAGGCCCTCTAGGAGCCGACGATTTGCTGCTGACCTTGGTATTAAGGCAGGAAGGATGGAAAACGCCTCCACAAACCCCGTCACAGGGAAACTCTTCAGAACCCTTTCGATATATGTATCAAATGAAAGGGTATGATATGTAGAACACCATAAACAACATAGTATACTCAATATTTTGTTTGATCCATGGTGGCCAATTTAAGAGGACGGAATAACATTTTCTTCACAACCCCCTCGACATGGGTATCAATTGAAAGAGCATCATAAGTCGAATGCAATAAGCTGTGTCTTTAGATCCATGGCGGCCTCCTCAGGAGGGTGGGTTACCATTCTCTTCAGAAACCTTTCGACATGGGTATCAAGTGAAATAGTATGATAAGTAGAATACCATAAGCAATATAGCATACTCAATATATCGTTTGGTCCATGGCGGCTATCTCAAGAGGACGGGTAATAATTTTCTTACAACCCCCTCGACATGGATATCAAATGAAAGGGCATCATAAGTCGAATGCAATAAATTATGTCCTTAGAGCCATGGCGGCCTCCTCAGGAGAGTGGGTTACCATTATCTTCAGAACCCTTACGACATGGGTATCAAATGAAAGAGTACGATAACTAGGATACCATAAGCATTATAGTATACTCAATATTTCTTTTGGTCCATGGCGGCCATCTCAAGAGGACGGATTAACATTTTCTTCACAACCCTCTCGACATGGGTATCAAATGAATGGGCATCATAAGTCGAATGTAATAAGCTATGTCTTTAGATCCATGGCGGACGTGGGTATCAAAGGAAAGGGTAGCATAAGTAGAATACAATGAGCGATATAGTATACTTAATATACAGTTAGATCCATGGCGGACGCCTCAAGAGCACAGCTTACCATTTTCTTCACAACACCCGCGACGTGGGTACTACAAGAAAGGATGTGATAAGTAGAATACAATAAGCTATATGGGGTCATTGTAAGTTTAACTTGGCGGCTAACATAAACTGGTGGATTGCCTAACTTTACCACAACCTCTACATGGGAATCAAATGAAAGGACATACCAGAGATAACATAATACTCCGTATAAAGATGCGACAGCTAGAACAAAAAACCCGAACGCTTTTTGCCTCGGCAGGCCTCTGAGATTGCCTCCCCGTTAGCAACATGCAACATATTCGAGTTTCTAGCTACACAAGGAGGCGAACGTGGTCATGGTCCGCAGCACAAGACATGCGGTGAGTTTGTGGATAAGGAAGCTAGAATTTTAGGGTTGCAAGGAAAGGAACTGACAACAGAATGTTTCTCGCAGCATTGTCATCTTTCAAACATTTACGTCTACCGCTACATTGAAGGATTTCCCTGATGCTTTGTATTTTAACTATTTCCTAGAACATTCAGTGTATTTTTTTAATGACTTCTAATTTCTCTTGATTTTAAATTTGTTTGCGATATTTTTAAAATAGGTACTTGGTTGAGGTTTTTTTTGTTTACGGATTTTCGAATTTTTTTTATTTTCTGGTATTTCGGTATAACTAGAATGATTTTACAAACGAATTTAGGAAATTATTCTATATTTTATTTTATCTATAGAATTTTCGCTTTTGCCTTTAAATGTTGGATTTTGGCTTTAAGTAGGTCTTTTGTGGGCGTAGATTTTTGGCCACAGTTTTTTGTAAAAAATGCAAAAAAGTCGCATACCCTGGGGAGTTGTTTGCATCATCCAAAGTTGCAAAGCGCATAAACATGCTGAGCCATATCTGAAATTCTTTCGATTTACAAAATCTGGGCAAGTCCTTTTCATAAATGCTTGTAAATTAACATCCCCGTCCACAATAAAAAATGCGTACGTCTGCTCAAAACATTGCGGTAGTTGTTGTTTCGGTAAAAAAGAAATTAAAAATAGGCTCAATACCTTCCTTGATATTTGTAAACTCTTCAATTAATGAATATGAGGAAAGGCTACAGTCAATTTTTCAGGGCAAAAGTATGAAAGCAGGAATTTAATCTAGGACTTGCAATTACAGGATTTATCTGTTTTAGAGTCATAGAAGTAAGATAGTATTATAAGATAGAGTAAATATTTAGCCCGCAACAATTTTCTGCAAACAATGTTTGGAAGATGAAAAAAAAGTATGTTACAACCGCAAACGATAATTCTGGTTTGTTGAGGAAATATAAAGAGTTTGTAATAAAAAAAAAAACGAAAAACTTCAGGAATAAAAAAACAAGACCAAAATGGAGCACTTAAAGAAAATGTGTAAGAAAACACTCAATTATCATATCGATAAAACACCCTTTGTTTCAAAGCTTTTCGAAAATGATTTTAAAATGAAAAAGAGAAATTGCTAGCACAATGCATACATTATACCTATATCCTCTTCTTTTTAGAAATATATGAGAGAAATTTAATTTGCCCTCTATTCGGCCAATACAAAGATGGTTGCTTACTAAATGCATTCCGCCTAGTATAAATGAATATATGAAACCTTCCGGGAACATAAGTATATTGGAATGGTCTGCTGACAGCAGAGAATCGGTCTTGATTTAACAAAATTAAATATGTCGAATGGCAGACTTAAATTTTAAGAATTTTAGATATAATTTTAATTTACTTACAAAATATATATCCGTCATATTGAAATATATTGTTACGTTTTTACGGCTTAACGGATTCGTAGGATTAATTAAGGAATACACTTTTTAATTATCCACACAATAATTTATTTATTACAAACCGAAACACAATTTAATTACAAACACAATTCTTACAGTTCACTATAATCACTTTAAATTGAATAACTCGCACTATTAAACTCTATCTATCGCTTTATAGTTCACTTTTAAATCACCACTTTTCACTGTTTTCACTTTAGAACACTTTATCGCCTTTCAAATCAAAACTGACTAGCTCAGCGCCTGAAAGCCGCTTTTTATATCCCAGCTCCACCTTTTTTTAACTTCTGGAACCTTCTCGAGTCCTTTTTCTCGAGCCTAGTGGTATGTTCTTTTCTTTTCGTCCAGAAGCTTGAAGTTGTCTTCACTTATCGTGCGTTCCAAGTTTAGTACATAAATCATTAGTTCAGACATCAACCAGAGTTGTTATCGACAATCGTTGATTATGCTTTTTCACAAACAAATGGCGCATAAATCATCACATTGCCCCCTCCTTAGGACTGTTCGTCCCGAACAGTGGTCCATCCTGGATCCGGCTGATGATATGGGCACAGCCTGTCTATGTGCACAATCTTCTTCTTGGCTTTGGGTCCTTGTTGAATCCTATAGACAACATCGTTGAACCGTGTTAGGCGCTGGCGCTGAAGTCTCGGAGACTTGCCTTTTCGTCGTCGAGGGTTGAACAGCCAAACGAGGTCACCTTCCTGGTATCCACTACAGTTTGCTCGGAGGTCGTACCTTGGTTTCATCCTATCACTGGCCGTCTTAGGATTCTCCCTTCCGATTTTCTCAACTGAGGTCCCAACGTTGTATTGTCGCGTTTCTTCTTTCGCTCTGACTCGAGGGCCCTTACTGCCGGCACAAACTGCACATTTACGACACCAGTTCGTAACATCCTCCCGCATATGAAGCCAATAGAATCCCTCCTTTACTTTTGCCAGAGTTTTGTTGACTCCCAAATGTCCTCCTGACGGGCTATTATGACACTCCTCGAGAATATCTGTTATTCCAGCACGAGGGACCAGCACCTGCATTCGATGAGAGGTACCATCAGCTGTTTCCCATTTGCGCTTCAATACTCCTCCTTCGATATGCAATGAATCCCATTGGGCCCAATAGCTCTTCAGGATTTCACTTCTCTCTGCGATGTCTTTCCATTTAGGCTTCTCGTCGTGTTTCTTCCATGACAAAATCGCAGAAATGTCCGGGTCGTCGCGTTGCGCATCTCGAATTCCTTGGTCCTCATATTTTATGCTTGGCTCAGCAGTCGTCTTTTGACACTTTTCCTCAATACGCCAACGATACTTAAAACCTGGTTCGCATGGTCGCCGGGACAGTGCAGTATCCATTGGAATTCCCCTGTTGCGGTGTTTCATCATCAATTCTCCAAGGTCCAATAGTATTCCGTGTGTTGTCATAAAGTCCAAACCAAGAATACACTCGTCTGCTATGTCAGCTACCAGGAACGAATGTGTAAACTTAATGTCGCCGAGTACCACGTCCATCATTGTTTCCCCATGTAATTTCACTTTTTCTCCTGTTACAGTTTTCAGAATGTACTGGTCCGCGTTTTTCAGCCACTTTCTACCGACCAAATCAGCCCTGATTACAGATCTTGAAGCACCTGTATCCACTGTAATTGTGTATTGCTCATCACCAACTTTTCCCTCGATGACAAGGCTGTTGTTGCTACGTTTCAGTTGGGTGATGTTGGCGATGACATCAGGGTTCTCAATTTTCCCCACCAACTCCCTCTCGTCGCTTTTCTGCCGTTGTCTAGATTTCCCGCAGCACGTTGAGCCACTCCTACTCCCTGGAGATTCCCTCCTTCGCTTTCGACAACTGCTTTGTAGATGGCCCGGCTCATCACAGTTCCAGCATCGTAGACGACGACGTACTTCCAGCGCTTGCACTAAGAACCCGTAGCTGTTGCGATGTTCTGCTGGTATTGACTGCAATATTTCTGCTGCTGTGCCCCTTAGTGACAACGTTAAGGCCGTTGCTTTTTCCTCCTCAGTCCAGAAATTGCCTGTTGCTGCTGCTTCGAATTGGAGCTTATAAGTAGACCATGGGCTTTGCCCGTCGAAGGTTTTTTTTATTTTTATTTTATTTTATTTTAATTATTAGGACATGTACAAAGATTAAAATCTTAAATTAAAGTACATTAATTACAAATTTGGAGAACTTAAATTGATAGAGAGAAAGTAGAATAAAATAAAAATTACTGATTACATATATAATTTAAAATTAAACTAAAAATAATTGAAGTATTGTTTTCATGCTCTAAACAGACCTATTAGATATTATTGGAGGCTGCAGTTTCCTAACTCCGATGACTTCGTGAGATGCTGCCGCTGGGTGGTGGATCTTTACCCTTTCTAGATCGGCTCTGACGGTTTCTAGTTCAACTTCGAGTTTTCCCAGATCATTCCTTACATTTGCCTTGATGGAAGATTCGAGACTTTCCAGATCATTCCTTACATTTTCTTTCATGTTTTCCAGCTTATTGTCGACAGATAGTGAGAATGATTAGATTTTCTGCTCCAGCTGGTTCTTCTGTTCTTCCATCGACTCCTTGAGTTCTGCGATCGAACGTTCATGAACTACTGTTAACATTTTTTGTTCATCTTTTAACGCCAACACTTCCGCTTTGATCTCTGTTGTCGCTTCCCTCATATCTGCCGATGCACGTTCTTGCGCTGCCTTCATCTCTGCCGATGCACGTTCTTGCGCTGCTGATAACTGTTCTTGAGCAGCTGATGACCGTTCTTGCGCAGCTGATGACCGTTCTTGCGCTTCCTTCATCACCATCAATGTCTTAAAGAGTTCTGCCATACTCACTGTCGATTCTTCTGGTTCCGCTTCTACCTCGTCTTCAAACATGTAGGTTTCAGGATCCTTACCTTCGTTCACCATAGCTTCTCGAAGCAGGGCGGTTAGGGCATTTTTAGCCCCCACTGTTGACAACGAGCGCTTACTTAATTCTCTTTTCAACTCCACAGTGCGCAAATCCACTAACTTTCGACCCATTTTATTAATAAGTCTTTATTTCTCACGCACAAAATTTAAATTCCAGTCACAATTATTATTCAAGTTCACCTATTTCACTTATCTCTTAATTAATCCCACTTCTGACACCAATTGTTACGTTTTTACGGGTTAACGGATTCGTAGGATTAATTAAGGAATACGCTTTTTAATTATCCACACAATAATTTATTTATTACAAACCGAAACACAATTTAATTACAAACAAAATTCTTACAGTTCACTATAATCACTTTAAATTTAATAACTCGCACTATTAAACTCTATCTATCGCTTTATATTTCAATTTTAAATCACCACTTTTCACTGTTTTCACTTTAGAACACTTTATCGCCTTTCAAATCAAAACTGACTAGCTCAGCGCCTGCAAGCCGCTTTTCATATCCCAGCTCCACCTTTATTTAACTTCTGGAACCTTCTCGAGTCCTTTTTCTCGAGCCTAGTGGTATGTTCTTTTCTTTTCGTCCAGAAGCTTGAAGTTGTCTTCACTTATCGCGCGTTCCAAGTTTAGTACATAAATCATTAGTTCAGACATCAACCAGAGTTGTTATCGACAATCGTTGATTATGCTTTTTCACAAACAGATGGCGCATAAATCATCACAATATTTAATTTTAAAAATTTGGTCTCGACATAATTTAAGGCAATTTTATAACTACACGAATAGTTTAAAGAAAATATTCAAGTTTCATTAACTCCACGCTTGGGAATTATCGTTTGTTCAAAAAATTAGCTATTGGGGCACGCTGTGCTTGGCGTGGGGTAATAACTTGAGAACATAATTATCTAGCAAACTAAAATTTTATGCACATGAAATTTACAGAGTTATTTATTCTGCTATTCTCGATTAGCAAATAGTGGCTGAACAAAATGGACGGAACACCTACGCATGACCGGTTTTAGGTATTGTAGCGCCCCGAGCGAGATATTTTTATGCGTTCTTACCTTTTTTTAGGTACCTACTTATGTTATTATGCCCAAATTATACAATCACCCGAGTACAAATAAAAGATGGCCTTACAATGGGTGAGCACCGGCTGCTGGGGAGCACATACAGGCTCACGACGGCTAAACTTGATCAAAAGATTTAAATGGCCGAGTGCTGAGCAGTACATATTGGCATACGATGGTAAATTTGAACCAAACAAAGAATCTTCATAAAATGTATTGTTGAATGTACATAATGGGAACATGATCATTTTCGTTGTGTACAAAGGCTTTTGGAGTGTTCAAGAGAAACAGCTCGCCAGACGTGGTGGGTTTGTTTTTCAGGAAGTGTGTTGTACTAGCTGCTGTTGGTTTCTGTTGTAGTGGGGAATGTTCTTATTTCATGCCCAACGACTATGTTTTAATCAGGGTTGGTGTTCGCCCGTTGTTAGGCCATATAAGATACCATCGTCGTCGGCCAAACTTCGCGCAAATTGCGTTAACACAGAAAATATGATAATGGTAAGATAAGGCGGCATTATGCGCTAGTTCGTAAAAGCAAGTGGAAAGAAACAATTTATAGTTTTGATGCTACTTTTCCCATCTATAGAATAATTTATCTATGGTATTATGAACAAATGGTATTCCACATTCCACAGTAATTTGTTATGTAATGCTTCCAATATAAATAAGCAAATTGCAATCAATAAACATTCCGGTCATAAACATTTAAAGTTCCGATTAAGTTGCGTTTATTACAAAACCGCGCAATAATTGGCTTTTTCGGAGGACAAGCCGGTTTTATTTTTGTACATTAAGTCCATCTACTCTATTGAGTGAGCGAAGTATAGAAACTTCTATAAATCTCTTTTATGTTTAAACCAAAAAGAAGAAAATAAATAGATTCCCTTATACCTCTCTCAGTTGAATTCACAAGCAGGATTTGAGAGCTATGACACTTCCGAGGATACTCGTGTGGCTCTCAAAGGCTGCTATTGCCCTGCACTGGTTTATTGCTGGAAACTGAAGACAATAGTGGCAAGATTTTTACGTTTTTCCAATCACAAACTTTGTTTATATCCTGTACATATCCGGCGTTGTATGTTATTTTGTATTTTGGAGGTGTTATCATGTAATAACTAAATAAATTAACACATTACTGGATCTCGGCGGCACCCCTTGGAATATTACCCCCTCGGGCCGTCGCCCGGGTTCGCCCCCTAAAGCCGGTACTGCACCTACGCATAGTAATAAAATTAATTTTGACTTTTGAGAGACCGTCTGTCCGTCCGCCTGTCCGTTCGTCTGTCCGTTCGTCTGTCCATCCGTCTGTGCCCGTCTCTTCTCGTCTGTACTGAACGCATTTATTTAGTGAGCTGACATTTTTTACACGGCTTTTTCAAAAAATAGTAAATACTTTCATTTTCGTCTAGCCGTGTGAGACCAATTATAACTATTCTTCTTGTTATATTAAGATTGTAGATTTGAGTCTGAAAAGGGCTTAATCACATCACAATTTTTTTAGCTTTTTCGATAACCTAATACAAATAATACTTTAAAAATAATCTATATATGCACATATGTATATAAAAATGAATACATATTTATGTTGTGTGTAATCGAGGTTTGAAATATGAAATGACTGTTTGAGAGCTGCTTGTGTGCAATGGCGCTTGAAAAAAAATGTCGATATTCCTATTGGGGAATATTTTTGGTATTCGCATAAAATATATATGATTTGTATACGAAATCGGTTTGTTTTTTAAATGAAATAAAAAAAGGAAGGAAGGAAAGGAAGGAACGCAGCAGCTAGCAGGATAGTGGTGACAAATGGTAGAATGCACTCCTCATGCCCCCAAGAAATCTGTAACATGTTTGCTGATAGGTTCAGCGAAATTTATTGCCCCAACTCTATTCCAAGGCACACTGATCCAACTGATGCGCACCCTCCAGTTCTCATAGATGATTTATGCCTGTCGATTGAAGATATACTGACTGGTTTAAACAACCTTGACCCGAAAAAAGGTCATGGACCTGACAATCTGCCCCCTAGTTTTTTGCAACGATGCTCAAATCATATCTCATTCCCTCTGTATCTCATCTTTAATAGGTCATTATCGTTAGGAAAGTTTCCTACGTTGTGGAAGAAATCCTACCTCATACCAATCCATAAGGCGTCTGATAAGCATTTAGTGGATAACTACAGAGGTATTGCTATTTTATCAACAATCCCCAAACTGTTCGAAAAACTCATCCACGACAAAATTTCCCCTTTAATCGACCCACACTTAAATGAACAACAACACGGCTTCAGAAAAGGGCGTTCGACCACTTCAAACCTCATGGTCTTAATCTCCGAACTCCTCTGTATCATGGAGAAGGGCCATCAAATCGATGCTATTTATACTGACTTCAGCAAGGCCTTTGATAAGGTAGACCATCATATTTTACTTGTTAAACTCTCAAAATTTGGAATAACAGGTTCTGCTCTTGAATGGTTAAGATCATATCTCAACGGAAGAACACAGGTTATCAGATTTCAAGGATTCCTTTCAAAGGAAATCGATGTAACTTCCGGTGTTCCTCAGGGCAGTCATCTTGGCCCTCTTCTGTTCAATATATTCATCGCTGACCTCTCCAAGAAATTAGAGAATATCCCGCATCTCTTTTACGCGGACGATCTCAAAATATATAGTGTCATTAAGTCCCATACCGACGTATCCTTTATTCAGTCGAATCTCAATGCATTACAAGACTGGTGCACCACTAATAAGTTGCATCTTAACATCAACAAATGTCAAGCAATTACCTTCTCTCGTAAACATAACACACAACAGTATTATTATCATCTCAACGACACGGTGTTGAATCAAGTCGATCACATTGTCGATCTAGGTGTCGTTCTGGACAAAAAACTTAATTTTAATTTGCACTATGATAATATTACTGCCAGAGCCAACAAACTTCTTGGCTTTATAAAGAGAAGAGCTAAAGAATTCGACAACATTTGGGTCACAAAAACTCTTTTCTGTTCTCTAGTCCGCCCTATCCTGGAATATGCATGTCCCATCTGGGATCCCATATTTCTCATAAGTAGCAACAGGATGGAATCAATTCAAAAGAAGTTTATCCTCTTTGCTCTGAGAAGTCGACACGATCCGCGAGACTTTCTAAGCCTACCACCCTACACGGAAAGGCTGAAAGTGTTGGACCTCTTGCCACTCTCTTCTAGGAGAAAATTTCTTATCGCGTCTCTCACCTTAGAAGTCCTTAACGGCAACCTTAGAGTGCAGTTTTTGTCGGATATGATCAAGTTCAATGAGGATACCCGACTTACAAGACATACGAAACTGCTCAAGGAATACCCACATCGGACCGAGTATGCAAGGAATGAGCCCGTTAACAGATGCTGCGTGGTCTTCAACAATTATAGATCATGTTACTCCCCTTCAATAGATAAAGCATCCTATAAAAAAGACTTAAATCCTTCCTGACAACCTAATACTAACACTCCTTAGAATTAAATAATTATATATGCCAGTGTTTATCTATAAGAACTCTTGTGTATTTAGTTTAAGTATGCCTTGTTTGGCAAATAAATAAATAAATAAATTGTAAACGGATTAAACTAAACGTAGCTGGGCTTCCTTTTGAACGGGCTAAAATGGTTTGGACTAAACCATTAAAATAATATTTTCTTTGCTTCCTTTCTAGTTTTATTGACGTGATATATTCAATCATTTCTTCCAGGAATTGCTTTACAAACCCTTCTCTTCTTAATCTGGCCTTAAAACTATTTTTACAAAATGGATTTTTGCTGTTTAAGCAATCTATTAATTTGTTTATTTCTGCAATGAATTCAGCTGTGGATTTCGTCTTGTTACTAGCTTTTCCAGAAAACACTCCCATTTGTTCAGCAGATTTGATTACTGCCACACAAGTTTAACTGGACGCTTGCACAACTAACGAATCAATCATCTTTTCCCATTTATTTGGACTCTAATGTTTTCCGTAAGCTTATGGCTCATTTTTGTCACATTACTTTTCTCCATAGTAACCAACTTTTCTATGCATTTATAGTATGTAACTGGACCATCAATCAGCCTTCATCAAAGTATTCCTAATTGAGGTACATCTTATAATGCACAATAATAGAGATTTTCAAAATGTGGCTTAAATGTTGTTACGCCTAATCGGAAGAAACAATTTCTATTATTTGGAACTTGATCGCATACCATACCACCTCTAATATTTTACCCGTCATTAGAACAGTATTCTATCAATTCTTGTAATTTTTGTGATAAACTTTCCCCAGTGATACTGGTTTTTGTAACGTAGTATGCAATGATGAATTTGCAGTTGGATAATATTCGTCTTGCCATAAAGGCCGATATACACGGTCAAATTGGATGTACATCCAGAATTTCATCAAACCCATAAGCGCAATGAGTTTTGATCGGCCGACCGGCCCACAATCGATAGTTTTGGTCATGGTACAATAATTACAAGGTAAGCTCATAAGGGCCCCGTGACGTCACTCAGATCTTAGTTCACTGAGGAAAAAAGCTTTCTCGTGACGTCACTCAGAACTTTTCTCATATAAAAATGGTAGAAGCTTTTCAAGATGGAAACAGAGCTTTTACTTGCGAGCCTACCTTGTATTATTGTACCATGGTTTTGGTTGTACATCAGCCCTTCGATGTACCCGTGTACATGCAGAAAATATTTGCAAGCTCAATATTTAATTGTTGATAAGGGGACTCTAGAACGGATAAATCCTGTATTTGCAAGTCCGAGATTAAATTCCTGCTTTCATACGTTTGCCCTGAAAAATTGACTCATTTTCATTAATTGAAGAGTTTACAAATATCAAGGAAGGTATTGAGCCTATTTTTAATTTCTTTTTACCAAAACAACTCCTACCGCAATGTTTTGAGCAGACGTACACATTTTTTTTTTGTGGACGGGGATGTTAATTTACAAGCATTTATGAAAAGGACTTGTCCCAGATTTTGGAAATCGAAAGAGTTCAGTTCAGTTCAACCACAGACTTAAATATCTGTAATACAGATGTTCCGCTTCATACAAAATTTTGTCACCAGAAAATTTTCTAGTGGGATTTATTAATCGTCCCATCGCGAAGCTTTGGTCTACACATTCCACATAAGCTCTCCGCGCATTTCCCCAAGTTCTCTGTTGATAGACAAAGGAAGAGGCGAAGGGCAGAGTGGCTTCGGAACTTCATTCCACACGGACGAAATGTACTTTTTCGCCTTCTCCACCCCTCACTTACTTTGCCCTATCAGACAGGCAACAGACGACACAATTTTGTGTGAATGGCCAAGCGCCGTGCGCAGGATGATGTTTTTTTAATTTCCATTGCGGCAGGTCATGATTTTGTTTTTTTTTCTTGTTTTCAGGCATACGTATGTTCTCGGAAGAAATGAAATATTCTTTTTAGGCAACTTTTCGTGTTCAAGACTATTTCGCTACATTTCAGGTGCGCGGAAAATAATCGATTTGAATTCTATTTGATTAGCCAAGGGGTCAGGCGCAGTGCACCGCAGGATGGAGTTTTTTTAACTTCCAATTTTTGTATGTGGAACTTTTGAATTGTGGCAGGTCATGATTTTGTTTTTTCTTGTATACAGGCATATATGTATTTCTCCGATGAAATTTTCGCATTTCCTGGCCATTGATAGTTGCTCCCGGCCGAATATTTCAGGTGCGGAACACGATCAGTTATTGGGTGAACTTAATTTGTGTACCGGTCGGTGGAAGTCGATCGCTCGGTTTTAAAATGATACATATTCGCATTTTCTTCCGTAAACAAGAATAAGAATTCAATTACCACAAATTGTTTCTTACAAACTTTTAATGTCATAAAAAATGCATAGGGAAAAAGACATTCACTAATTGTTATTCATAAATGTCAATTTTGGTACGTCCAGGAGCGATAAAAAAAAGTTGAAATAAATCTACCCAGCGATTTCTCGAAGCTATAATTAAGAGAAAAATCGTAGGAATTCAATGAATGTGTTTTGGATAAAATTGGTCCAGGGCAACAGGTGGTAAAAAGCTAATAATAGTAGCGAAAACACGTTTTTCCACGTTTTGGGTACGAAAAAAATGTTGTTTTGGAAACCAAAAAATACTACATAATAGTGCTTAAAAAACGAAAATTAGGAGTTTTGGCCATTGAAATCGGTCTACAGGTGTTTGCAGAAAAATTTAAAAACCATTAAAAATGGCCGTTTTTTGTCATTTAATTATAGGGAGTGTAGTAATTATCATAGGACCTTGTGTCAGGGCTTAAATTGTGGCCACTGATGGTGCCTACCTACAATAAAAATTTCATGAAAAAATAATGGTAACTTTTCGAGTAAATATCAAAAATGTAAAAACACCTGTTTCACAGAAAAAAGTTGAACAAGACCAACAGTGGTCCTAGAAATTTTTTGATGAACCCAATTTATTCCCAAAGAGTTGCTCTACAACCCCATTTTCATGAAATGTATGTAAGGTTTGATTTAACACCTTGAAAAGATGAAGATTGTATGTATTATAAAAAAGGGAAAGAGTATATTTATTTACTTTTTACTAATATTTATGTTTCTATTTATAATAATTAATCAACATAATTTACAAATTAATATATTTTTCTATTTTTTTAGTATTTATAATTTATTGCAAATTATTAGGTACCTACTATGTAGAATTAAAATATTATAAATTGAATTGAATTAATATCTACAAGGTACTTCTTGGGATATTTGGCATATCGAGTTAAATGTGAAATGTGTAGGATTATAATCATTAAGCCAGAAGAAATTTTAATTCATGTCCTTCAGAGCTCTTTATCCACTATAACTATATTAACGGAAGGGACTTTCGAAGTTTATGTGCTCCGTCGGATGTATTTTTTGATGTATGCAAAATACAAATAAAAGTTTTTGAAACAATTTTCAACAATAATATGGATATCCTGAATATAAGGAAGACAATCTACCGAAAGCATTCGATGTATCAGAGAAAGCCCACAACAATCCTGGTTCGACGAGGAACACCTGTGTTATAGCCACCGGGTAACTATAATGAATTTGCTTTAACAGTAATGCTAAGAAAACACTGCACTTGGGCATGTCGAATGAGAAAGAGCAACAAAGGAAAAATTCGAAACCTGACCCATCAATAGATTAATTAAAATAACCTCGACGGAAATCACCTAAATATATTGCAAATAAATTAAGGTGAATATTAGAATCGAGGCTCCAGCCGACTCGCAAAAAATTCCAGTCATCTATTTTGAAGTGTGGAGTAACACCGCATTTGCAGTGAGCGACATATTTGTTACAAAAGGTCAGAAGCGGAACGCGTTGGATTGATGGAGGGAGGGCGGGTGGAACTAACTCTGCAGCCACCTCCTCGTTGTGAGTTCTGGGTTCTTTTGCGTTGGTTTTGGCTTGGTTTTGGCTAGTCTTGTATTGCGGGAAAAAAGTTGCCGTGTAGGCAGGAGGTTTCTAATTTCAGTGGAACAGTTGCTATGGTAATAGCGGTAAAACTCTCTGAGTGCAGCTACATTCTTTCGGTGGCTTAAAGGATCGAAGGAAGAGCAAAGGGTGCAAACGCCAATGAGTTTGATGGCGCGATATACCTAGTCCAGCCAAGCCTAGGTGGTTTTTCGGGCGCCCCCCCCCAAATATACGAGTTGTATTCAAAGCGGGGCCGAATGTAGGACTTGTATATGTATATGAGGAAGAGCCAGTGATCCTTGGTTGTCAACCAAGTTTGTCGTGTGTATGTTGTCAACCAAGTTTGTCGTATGTATGATCTACGCCTACCCTGGACGAACATGAAATGAGAATTGCTGAAACAGCGCCCCCAAAAATCCAGTTCAGCCAAACGCCAAAGGGAAGAAAGGCACCCGGACAACCTATGAAGAGATCTAAAGACGAAATAGAGATGGACTTACGTGCCTTACTACGTGGATTACTAAAGCCTGAACTAAATATGACGTGCCGTACCGCAACCGTACGTGCCCTACCGTACGAACTAGGGAATCCAATCCCGCATCAAAATCTCAATCCCGCAATCCCGCGGGATCGAGGTCAACAATCCCGCGGATCCGCGGTATTTGCGGGACTACAAAACAATTCGTAGATTTTGTTCTAAAAGGTTATGTTCATTAATTCATGAAGTATTATATAAAATAAAAGCGTAACAAACTACAGTCAAACAAGACCAATTCTAAACTACGCTGGAATTTTCTTACATAGAAAATAAATTTTAATTTCGAACTTGCTCTCCATCAGAGCTTATGCTAGTTTAGAAATGTCCTGAATACTTTGTTTGACAGACTCAGTTATTCGTTTGAAATACATTTGCCGCGAGGATAATCCCCTTACTACTAAGTTTCCATATAGAGTTTACGATGGGTTTTCTCAAAGTAGAAACGGAGGTTGAGTAAAGTTTCTTTAACCAGTCCGGTTCACCAAAGTTTTGCATATGTGTGCGATTGAGTCTCCGTTATTGCATATATTCCAAAGGCGACGCAATGTCATATTACTTATCTGACACTTTCGCCCAGAGCCGTCATGGAAATGCTGTCTTTTTCCCTATGCACTTTTTATGACATTAAAAATTTGTAAGAAACAATATGTGGTAATTTAATTCTTATCCTTGTTTACGGAAGAAAATGCGAATATGTATCATTTGAAAACCGAGTGATCGACTTCCACCGACCGGTACACAAATTAAGTTCACCCAATAACAGATCGTGTTCCGTGCACCTGAAATATTCGGCCGGGGGCAACTATCAATGGCCAGGAAATGCGAAAATTTCATCGGAGAAATACATACATATATGCCTGTATACAAGAAAAAAACAAAATCATGACCTGCCACAATTCAAAAGTTCCCCATACAAAAATTGGAATTTAAAAAAACTCCATCCTGCGGTGCACTGCGCCTGATCCCTTGGCTAATCAAATAGAATTCAAACCGATTATTTTCCGCGCACCTGAAATGTAACGAAATAGCCTTGAACACGAAAAGTTGCCTAAAAAGAATATTTCATTTCTTCCGAGAACATACGTATGCCTGAAAACAAGAAAAAAAAACAAAATCATGACCTGCCGCAATGGAAATTAAAAAAACATCATCCTGCGCATGGCGCTTGGCCATTCACACAAAATTGTGTCGTCTGTTGCCTGTCTGATAGGGCAAAGTAAGTGAGGGGTGGAGAAGGCGAAAAAGTACATTTCGTCCGTGTGGAATGAAGTTCCGAAGCCACTCTGCCCTTCGCCTCTTCCTTTGTCTATCAACAGAGAACTTGGGGAAATGCGCGGAGAGCTTATGTGGAATGTGTAGACTAAAGCTTCGCGATGGGATTTATACCCAGCAAATTTGCTGGTGACAAAATTTTGTATGAAGCGGAACATCTGTATTACAGATATTTAAGTCTGTGGTTCAACGTTTATTCCGATTAAAATATAAAGATTACAAACTATACATTATTATCTTACTACTAGACCTTAAGTCGACTGTATCCAGGGGAAATATATATATGATAGATTTTTACATGTAAGAGGTATTAGTAATTGCTTATAGCTATAAACCTGACTTATACCTACGGAGCCAAGTGAATAGTTTGGCTCAGAGCCTCTTTATCGGAAGGTATCAACAGTTAGGGTTGACCAGCGTGAGCGTACATGCCCGTGCATAAGAGCCATATACACCTCCCGTGGAAGCCCAGGGGTTATAGTTGTATGACGAGCAGCGGCCACCCCCGCGTTCATGTCAGGTCATGCAGCCTGCAAAACGAGGGGTAAGAGGTTGCCAGACGTACAGCTATTTGATTAATATTGCGTTTAGAACAAGGGTCATGTTAATGCGAGAATACATTCGGCTCTCTTAATGAGAGGAGTCGGGAGCGCCCGCTATTTACAATTCATATTGCTTAGAATAACATAGGCCTATTCCTTACTTGTAGAAAATATGTTTATTAGTGGTGGTTAGTATCTGTCATCGGTATGGTTAATCGAGATTAATCAATTGAGAAGTGCTAGCTGTACTTATTTATGCTTATGTTCTGTAGTTGCCTACGGAGCAGAGCTGGGTCTAATTCTAGGTGGGCGGCGCTACTGTATCCGAGGTAGGGTCAGAGACTGAGTTATTACAACAGTGCGCTATTTATCACGTGCCGTATTGTTATAAGGCTGATTGTTCATCTTAAACATCATCCGCGGTGGTGGTCCGCATCAAAGCTGTCGTAGAATTGTGGAGTTATTAGGGGTTGGGGCGGGGTTTATATTGACATTAAGGAGGTTTAGGGGATTAAGGTAAAAAATGCCAATGGGGGAATCACTGTTTTCCCTGTACACATTGCTAATAAGAGGGTTTTCGTGTGATGAAAGCTTATTAGTGCGCTCTTTCCAGTTTTCAAGTAGATACGTCAGCAGCGGAGTTATTTGCGCCTTGGCATAAAGCTCTCTATTCGAGTAGTATTTTAATCTAGATTTGAATCTCAGAGAACAACAGTGCCTAAGGATTTTCCTTTCGAGGCACTCAAGGCTGCGAGCCCAAGTAGTGGAGCAGTTAAACCAGCAGGGAAAGCCGTATGGCAGCGATGGTCTGATAATCTGTTTATATAGTAGTAGCTTCGACTGCATGTTAAGTGGGCTTTTATGCTTGAGAATAGGGTAAAGAAACCCCGTAACTTTGCGAGTTTTAGCAATAACCAGTTTAATATGTTGGTTAAATTTCATTAGGCAGTTGAAATTAATACCCAAGTACTTGATCTCTGAAGTAACAGCTAATTCTGCGCCATTTAGGCGGATCTTGAGATTTCTGCATTTCTTGACCGTGTTCCGAAGTCCTTTGCCGCTGGCATTCCTGAACGTTATTAGTTTGGATTTAGATTCATTAATGGATAAGCCCCATGTGGAGTAATATTTATGAATGACATCAAGATGGTTGACTACATCAGCCTTGGCCCTACAGGGGTTGGATTTGGTTGCGTATACGACTGTGTCGTCAGCGTAAAGAAGGGCCTTTGAACGCGTCCCTCTTACGTAATGGGGGAAGTCTTGTAAGTATAAGTTAAAGAGTTTTGGCCCTAGGATAGAGCCTTGTGGGACTCCGGATTTTACCAACACGTGCCGTGAGGTAGCACCTTCGATTTTGACTTTAAGAGTTCTGTTTGTGAGGAAGCTGTCAAGGAGCTTAACAACCCATCTGGAGAAGTTAGTTCTTTGGATCTTAACAATTAGTCCATTATGCCATACCGAGTCAAAGGCTTTTCTCATATCGAGTGAGCATAAGACAGTAGTCTCCTTATGTGTAAGTCCCTTGATGATGTCGTTTTGGAGTACCAGAAGGGCATGTTCGGTAGAGTGGTTTGCCTTAAATCCAAATTGTTCGTGAGGGATGAGGCCAATAGCTGAGCAGTGGCTGTCGAGTTCTAGGGCCATGACGCGTTCTAGTAGTTTTCCAACGTTAGATAGTAGTGATATGGGTCTGTAGCTGTCTGGGGTGTTAGGGCCTGTATTTTTTTATGTATAGGAATTAAGAGTGCCTCTTTCCACGCATCCGGGAAGTATCCGTTGTTTAGGCAGTTGTTAATAATGCATGTAATGAATTCGAGTGCGCTATAGGGGAGTTTCTTGAGCAGGTAGTTTGACATTTCATCGCAACTAGATGATTTCTTATTACTAAGGAGAGAGATTAGGGTTTTGATTTTGCCCGTGGAGGTAAAAGGATAGGGAAGGCTGTTATCTATTGAGGTGGTAGCGTCCGAGAATGTAAAGATAGGTGGGCATGCATTTAGTTGGAATTTGAGGGACTCGTACTCCCGAAGAACAAGTTCACTGTTTGTGCGGTTATATGATGGCGTACCCGAGTCGAAGCTTTCTGTATAATAATCCGCAAAGGCATTGGCGATCTGCACTGGTGTGTTTAGTGATTGGTCATTAAACCTGAGTTGCTTGTACGATTGCTGTCGGTGGTTTCCCAATATTTGGTTTATGCCCCTGAAAATGTGCGGACCAGGCCTAAGGTTTTTTAATTTGGTTTGAAAATTAGAATTGAGAAACTGATTGATTTGATAATCGACTATTTTGGATAGGAGTCTGATTTTCTTCTCAAGCTCGTTTGAGCGACTACATGGGCTAAAGAGGTTTCTTTCGAAAAGCTTTTTGAGCGCCCACTTCCGTCTTTTGCGTATTTTGAAAAGTGTATTTATGTTAGCTGGGAGCCTCTCAATAAATCTTGGACTGGTGCGCAAGGGAGCGTGACGGTTTAGGGTATCAGTGAAGGCGGAATTAAAGTTAAGGATATGGTCGTCTATCTCCGCGTTGGAAAGGTTACTAGCAGCTAGTGGTGGATGCGGATCTAGTTTGGCACTAAGCTCTTCTCTGCATATCTCCCAGTCAAGATTTTTGACGTGACAACGTCTAATAAAACGGTTAGGCGGGATGCCCAAGCGACAAAGTGTCGCATAACCGTGTGAGTGTCCGTGGCTTACGCTGCATGTAGTAGTGGCAATGAGTGCCGCGTATCTATATTGTGTTTATTATATATTACTACTGTCATTGTTACATTTGAGAACGAATAAAAAAATAAAAATACTGCAAAATTATATGTACCTATATATTGTGTTTACCCAGTAGGGAAAATCACAAGTACTTACTCTGGGAAGCAGATTTGGAAGTACTTCTTTATTTAGTGTTTTCTTAATACCAAAGAAGTACTTCCAGAAGTAGCAGAGAATGCAGAGAAGAATGGGTTTGGTGACTATGCGTTTGATTTCGCGCAAAAAGCGTGTTCAAAAACTTTGGAGGTGGTCGCTTTCTTTGTTAATCATCTAAGTTATCTCATTCATTAGGTTTTTTCAATTTTAATGTGCATACATATGTACATATGTTTAAATTCATGTTTATTTTGTTTCTGTTTTATTAAAATTAAAAAAAAAATTATAAATCGTTTAATTGTACCACCACACCAACCCCACCCCTTCACCCTTCCTCTGACTAAATTAAATTTAAAAAATGTATATTATAATCACTTTGTATATGAGTTCAATAATAAATGTGGTATAAGTACTTCCAGAACATATTCTATGGAAGGAAAAATGGTAGTACTTCCCCGCCTAGGCCATCGCCGTGTTAATGTAATGTCTCTTTTGTACTGGCTGGAAGTACTGAACTGCTTCTGCAGAAGTACTTCTAGAAGTACTTTTAAAAGTACTTCCATTCCCTACTGGATATTATATATTACATGTAATGAATAACAGCTAACGAGCAACATGGTAGTTGTCACGTGATAATCGCCAGAGCGCGAAGCGCCGTGGCCCGGGGCACCGGTTTTTTTTGATCATTTTTACTATTTTCACTCGTGAGTGCTCACAACTACTCTTTTACTGAAAAAGATGGCTTTTGATTGTATTTAACTGCTTTCTTTATATAAAAACATCTATAAATTAAATTTCTCTCGTAATTATCTGAAACTTTTATCTTTCATTTTACTTTAAATAATTTACCGTATTAATTTCCATTATGTAACTGGTGTGAATATTAAATTTTAAATAACGTCACATGGCTTATTTTATTCTACATGGTATGTCCAGAGATAATATAATACTCCGTATAAAGATGCGATAGCTAGAACAAAAAACCCGAACGCTTTTTGCCTCGGCAGGCCTCTGAGATTGCCTCCCCCTTAGCAACATGCAACATATTTGAGTTTCTAGCTACACAAGGAGGCGAACGTGGTCATGGTCTGCAGCACAAGACATGCGGTGAGTTTGTCGATAAGGAAGCTAGAATTTTAGGGGGGCAAGGAAAGGAACTGACAACAGAATGTTTCTCGCAGCATTGTCATCTTTCAAACATTTACGTCTAGCGTTACATTGAAGGATTTCCCTGATGCTTTGTATTTTAACTATTTCCTAGAACATTCAGTGTATTTTTTTAATGACTTCTAATTTCTCTTGATTTTAAATTTGTTTGCGATATTTTTAAAATAGGTACTTGGTTGAGGTTTTTTTTGGTTACGGATTTTTGAATTTTTTTTATTTTCTGGTATTTCGGTATAACTAGAATGATTTTACAAACGAATTTAGGAAATTATTCTATATTTTATTTTATCTATAGAATTTTCGCTTTTGCCTTTAAATGTTGGATTTTGGCTTTAAGTAGGTCTTTTGTGGGCGTAGATTTTTGGCCACAGTTTTTTGTAAAAAATGCAATAAAGTCGCATACCCTGGGGAATTGTTTGCATCATCCAAAGTTGCAAAGCGCATAAACATGCACTTCTTTCGATTTCCGATTGGAGTTCCGACTCTCGTGGCGTACAGACGTGCTCCCCGAGCACACGTGCATTTACGAACGAATTCAGTGCGGCTCAGTCTATAGTGTTTCTAATAAAATTTGTTACATTTCGAAGGACAGCAAAGATTCATGCTAGCCAACGCCAGCCAACTTTTTCGCGGTTGATAATACTTTATTGAGTTTTATATAAAAATTGGCAGTTGTTTAATTCCTTTGAATTCGTTCACGTGTTTAATTATTTCATGCTATTAACGATACATCTTGACTAATCCATATCACTTCTTTTTGTTATAAATGTGTTTTAAACTGTCCCAATAAATAATTTCCGCGCCCACGAACTTCTAATTCACATTTTTAATGTTTTTTTTGGTGGGATATTCCTAACACCATACAGATAGTCCTGAAAATTTGTGATTGTGAATTTGTAATAGCTATGAAAATATTTGTAAGATTTTAAACGAAAAAACCTTTTGAGTGCCTTTCGTCGGCTTCAGACCGACCTACGACCTACGCGAACCCGAGACGAAACAAAATTTTCGTTTTCGACATAAACGAACCGGCCCCTGATTTTTCGAAAACATTGTTGCACTGTAAATATCAATAAATTATAGAAAATATAATTGTATGCAAAACATTGTGCAAAATAAAATAAAAAAAAACTTTTTTTATTTCTAAACGTGTACAAAAATTAAACACGTCTCCACCGTTAAACTACAAAAACGTTGACAAACAGTTCTACACCGTAAAGCGCTACCGCTACAAATGTGACGGCAACGCTATCTTACGTGACGATCTGCAGTAACGCTATCTTAGAAACCACTACCGCGATATTCCACAGGAAAATTTTTTGTGACGTTACTCTCCGTAATAATACGGCCGCTACATGACGGTGCCGCTTCGTAGGAAACCATAGCTTAAGCGTAAATCCATGACTGGTTCCAAAATCACTAAAGAATAAGTTCAAAAATATTAAACAAAGCATGTATAAATAAAATAATTATTGTAAATGACATAATTTAAAAATATATTCATAAAATTACAAAATAGGGATAATCGAATTTTCAAGCAAAATTTCTTTGAGATAAATTTTCCAATAATACAAAAATTTTATCAATTTTGTCTTCAATATTTCTTAGGCGATTCTCATCATCAACAATTTTTTGTTTGCGTTTTACTATCTGCTGGTTTCTTTCAATAATTTTTAACGATATTTTTACAGTTCGAACATCCATCTGTGCGCACCGTCCAGCCCAACAAGGGCAACAACAGGGTAGAAGTCTCACCGGCGAATTTAATAGTTTCTTTTCCCGGTCAGTATCATCATGAATTTGAAGGAATGCAGTTCCATTAGTTTTCGATGGAGCAGGGTCTAATTCCCGGGTATTTTTGATTGGAATTAAAATTTTATTTTCGTCATTTGGCAGTATAGCAATTTGATGACCACAAATGTAATTTGGGAATAGATTTGTTAATCTTGTGCACAGATATTTGAAGGGTTGATTCCTCACGAAAAATGAAGTAGTTCCACCTTTACCCATTAACATTCGCTCGTAGCTAGCAAGGAGATTGGTTCGACAAATGCATCCATTCAATTCTGCTTGTGCTTTGATAGCCTGAAAAACAAAAAGAATTTAAGGATTACTCGAAAATATATTTTTTTTATAAATTAATAAATCAAGACTACTTCAATCAATTGTATACATAGTACCGTTATCTAAATAAAAAAAAAACCAGTGTGCGTAGGACCACACTTTAGAAGTGTTAACTTCTATGGGTAGTCTAAATGTCCAAATCAATCTTAATACAAGACGATAAGGATTAATATATTTTATTTATGAATATTCTGTTGGGATTGGGTTTGAATGTTGCAATGCAGAAGCTGCTCTCAGCATTCATTTTATATTCTCGCGCCGCTCTCAAAATTCATGTCATATTCTCGCACGCCATCGCACACAGCAGCGAATGTGTGCGAGAGGATGAAATGAATGCTAAGAGCGGCGTCTGCATTGCGAAAATATGAAATGAATGGGTGCGAGAATATGCCATGGATTTTGAGAGCGGGTCTGCATTGCGACTTAACATTCATTTCATCCTCTCGCACACATTCGCTGCTGTCGCTGTGTGCGATGGCGTGCGAGAATATGACATGAATTTTGAGAGCGGCGCGAGAATATAAAACGAATGCTGACAGCATCAGAGGAAGCTCGCCGCACATCATGGAACCTCTAAATGCAATGCATGTACGCTTGCATAAGTCACCAGCTTACTTACATGAGGCGAATGTTTAGATTTTCATGCCTGCGGCGGTAGTATCCATGCCTGTGGCGGAAGGGTGCTTACTCGTGTGGGATGCCCAGTTATTTGTTATACGTACTAGGTGCACCGCGTGTATGCTTTTAAGAAAATTAGCCAATAAAAGTTATTTTTACTCGGTTACTTTTAGGTTTTAATGTAAATAGGAATTCATAAATATTGATATTTGCAAATAGTATTTGTATCAAGTCCGTCAGTAGATTCGTCTCTATTCTTCCTGCATCTGTCGTTGGCCTGAATTTTCTCAAGCGTACTAGATCCGACAGACTTTCTATTGCATATTACTAGCCGTTGGGCACTAAAGTTTTACTTCTAAAGTGTGATCTTAAGCATACTCATTTTTTTTCTGGTGTGAGGCTAATATTCTAATAATATTACGGATGTTTCTAAGCTAAGTTTCGATACTAATATCGTATCGAAACAAACCAACGATGTATTTTCTAAGGGACACCCCAAGCAAGTAAGGTGAACATGAGGCTAATAACCTCACCTGAACAAAAAACTCTAATACGGGCAACATGCTTGATACTAAAACAAACGGCGACGACCACGGCAAAACAATTTAATAATTTTCTCATGGAACGTTTGAACTCCGTCCGGAACTGGAGCTGCTCAACATCTACCCGATTTCCTATCAACATATAGAGCTACATAACATTACAGTAATTCAAGAGGTGCGATGGATGGCTAGCAGAAACCTTAGACATACAGCTGTCACTAAGGTAAATTTAAGAAGAACATAAATGTGCCCCAGGCATGGCGAAAAATCATCTTGGGGAATGGCACCCACAGCTTGCATTTGAACACTGATTATAATGGATAACGAGTTATAGAAATACCAGCATTTTAGAACTTGGTCGTTGTAGCCACAATGGCTAGGACATATTGTACGAACCTCAGAACAAAGTCCGTATTTTTAATGGTAGATCAACAGGAAAAAGAAACGTAGAACGACCAAGAAATAGGCGGATGGATGATGCGCCAGAAAATTTACGAAAACTTCGTAAAACAAACTACATATCTCTAGCAAACATACAGACGACTGGAAGGCGGGAACTCAAGAGGTCCGAGTCCTGCAAGGACTGTAGCACCATTTAAGAAGAAGAAGGAACAATGTAGTCGCCATCCCAATGCATATATCATATATCATCGGCCAATGAACATAAAATTCGCAAAAAAACACTTCCTATCAAAATGCAATGCAAAAATTACTAAAAAAAATAAAATAAATTTACTAACCTGTGTATCACTCACGGCTAAACCATTCAAAAGATTAAATAGCACAATTGACATAAAGCACACAAACAACAAAAATACTAAATAGCTCATAACTGAGTGGAAATTAATGTCGCCAGCATCGAATTCTCCAGTTAACATAACTATAGTCTTGATAATGGCAATAAACGGATTAACAAATTTGTTGAATTCTCCATCCTCTTCGCCATTGGGTTCGTTTGTACTGTTTGTAGTTCCAGCGGTATCCTCATTCGAATTATCGATTTTACCGAATAGAATGTAAAAGCATAAGCTAAATGTGATAACGAATATGGAATATAGCGTAAAACTTTTGAGGAAGCTTGTAGAAACTGCCCGAAGCATCAGCATGTGTGTTGAAATAGATGGAACTGGAAGAGACCCTATAAGTAGACATAGTTCGATGGACGCAAGAAGAATGGTAAATACGGCCAGTACTCGTTGTGTTTCTTTTTCATAGTTTGGTTCACTTAGACTCACGATTGTCAGAAACACTAGGGCCAATTCAAGCCAATTTATTGCTGATCGAAAATATGATTGTGGTGCTATTAGTATCTGCACCACTTCTCGGGAGATCATATATATTAGACCAATTCCGGTTAGCGTCTTAAATGTCACAACGGCTCCACTATTTATTGAGTCATGGAAGTGCAATATTATATAAGTAACCAATGACGTGCAAAATAGCGCATAAAGTAATAGATTTATGTAGAAAACAATAGAAAGGCGGTGCCATTTTAAGAATAAAAAGCTCGTAATTAAAGGATGTTTTAGAAGATGCCGCAGCTCTTTAGAATCAGCCATATGCTCTATCGGTAGCATTTCTTCGCTCATTTGCGATATTTTTGTTTTATTTCGACTTATTTTGCTGGGAATCAAATTTTTATAATCGATGCGAATTTCAAAGTTATCATCGCCCGGCTTTAGACCATTTGTTGTTATGCAAGAATCGAAATATTCTTCAAGAGTTTCTGGGCTTATTTCAGTTATTGGCAAATCATTGAATGCACTTCGTGTACCAATATATGCGCCTCGTTTCAAAAGCTCTTTTATAGCCTTTTCATTCTTGTATTTCACAGCATAGTGTAGAGGCGATGATCCAGATTTGTCTGTACCATTTATATCTATTTTTGGCGAATCAAGTAGTATGTGGAAACACTTGTTATAATCGGAAAAATCTTCATAGATCGGCTCATCTAGCTTCTGAATGCATGTTATCAATAAATTTTCAAAATTCCGCATCTTCATATCATCTACGTCAAGTAAATTTTGTAACGCTTTCCAATTGCCCCAAATACAAGCAATTTCTAATGCTGTTGAACCATCTTGAGTTGGGTTTATATTGACGCCAGCCTTTAAAATAATGTCAACAGCATTGTTTAAACCTTTCTTAATAGCTTCGAAAAGCAAAGCAAGATTATTTTCTTGAGTAATATTGTGCTGGTTATCGCGGTCAGATAAATTCAGTTGATATTCATTAAATGTTTTTATAAATCTTTCTTCGCTGCCACTTCGGAGTAGAGTTACTAACATTTCATGGCTAGGTCCATTTGACGCTTCTTCCGGCAAACGAATGTCCGGATAGCGTGATCTTATCTTTTCTCTAGCTTCGCCATTTCTAGATGTATCGAGATCAATTTGGGCATTTTCAAGCAAATACTGAATAATTTCTTTTTTTATATCGTTGTCTAGTTTCTTATTGTTTATAATATTAAGAATCGGAGTCATCTCCCGTTGGTCTGGAATGTTGGGATTCGCACCATATTCGATTAATTTCTTCATGCACGAAAATACATCATCAGCATTTTCTGGGGTTATGTTTTTTGCTAGACTGTTTAATGGTGTTAAATTGGAATATTTTACGTCCACTTGTAGGTTTCTAATTTCTAAAATTTTAGATAATATTTCTGGATCTCTTGAATCTGCGGCAAAATTTATAGGACGTTTATAGAGGCGACGATTTACCTGAAATTAAAAAAAAATATGTTTAAAAAATATTATAGAAGAATTGAGTTTTTGTTAATTTCGAGATAAAGCTAAATTATTTATAAAACTAGACTATAAACTCTACATAGATATATCAGTTAAAAGAACAAGGAGACATACATAATCCAGAAAGTTGGTCTACTGACGAATCTTTAAGAGACTTAGTAGAAGAGTAACAAGAGCAGTTATTTAAACCAATAAGATGTGACACTCATGATGTTTTCGCTTATCTATTTTTGACCTTCATACCGTTATTTAAACGACCTTGCCGGGATTGTAAGAAATAGATAGCAATAGAAAAGCCATTGGTAAGAAAAGGATGCAATATGATGAGGAATGAATCAATTTTTACAGGGTGTACATATAATTTAATGAAATTTTTTGATTTAAAATTAAATTTAATTATATTAGTCCAGTAGAATTAGGCGTAAAAATGAGAAAAACACAATAATTCGTTACAGCAATCTGTCAGCGGGCTATTGTCGAACAAGCTCTTGTAAAAGAGAGAAAAATAGATCGAACCGATAGCTACTATCCGGGGTGAAATGGTGGGGGTTTTTGAGGGTTGACGACAGTTTTTCGTGATATCTAGCTAAACTGTGCGATAACAGTTAAATGTAAAAGTTGTAGGAAATAAAATATAGCTTTTATATGTACCATTTTTACCCTAACCTCAAAATTTTGGGTGGAAAACTGGGGCCAGTTCGTGTATGTCGAAAACGAAAATTTTTTTTCGACTCGGGTTCGCGTAAGTCAAAAATATTGAAAATTTTCGCCTGAGGCCGACGAAAGGCACTCGAAAGGTCTTGGGTTATCGAGTGCTTGTATTATTATGAGTAATAATTTTCAAAATTTACAAAGATCTCGGAAAGTGGTGACACCCGATTTGTCACTTCTATTAAAATCCGAAGAGATCCACTGCAATCAAACATCAAGCAGACCTGTTAGCAAGTCCTAATCCCACCTCCCCGCGGTGCCCCCTGGGGTACTTCTTCGGAAGGAGCTAACGGGAGAGGGGCGAATGGCGAGCTCTCTGCGCCACAAAACAGAGCTTTTAAGTCGGTTGGGCTGAGGGTTAGCAACCCGCTCCCATAAAAAACACTATTGCTACGAATCGGCAAACAGTGCCTCGGAACCGGATGGACAACACGACGACGACCTTTGCTTTTCGAACAAGGACACGAATCGGATCATGGAATGTGAGAACAATGCTTGCTGAGGGACGGCTGGATGAAGTCCTTAACGAGATGAATCGATATAAAATCAAGATCATGGGACTGAGCGAGACCAGATGGCCCGATGCGGAGGAACATATCTGCCCAAATGGCGAGTCCTTCTTATATTCTGGGAGAAATGAAACTGAAAGCCGTAGGAGTGGTGTTGGCGTAATACTCACCAAAGAAGCCAGGGCTAGCCTCATTAGCTGGTCCCCAGTTTCTGAGAGGATTATTACCGTGCGCCTACGTACCAGGCTAAGAAGTACTACGGTAGTTCAATGCTATGCTCCAACCGAAGACGCAGAAGATGACATCAAAGACGAGTTCTACATGCGACTGAATGAGGTTTTCCGCTCTATTCCAAGGGGAGACATCATTGTATTAATGGGTGACTTAAATGCACAAATCGGTCACGACAACACCGGTCTTGAACAAACAATTGGAAAACAAGGCCTAAGCCAAGTTACCAATAACAATGGTGAGCTTTTCGTTGACTTTTGTTCTTCCCATCAACTTATGGTAGGTGGAACTTACTTTTGTCACAAGAAGATACATAAAGAGACCTGGGTATCGCCCGATGGTAGAACGAGAAATCAGATAGATCATGTGGCCGTCAGCCGCAGATGGAGAACCATTCTGGAAGATGTCAGGAGCTTCAGGGGAGCGGACACTGGAAGCGACCACCATTTGGTAGTAGCAACTATTCGCCTTAGAATCGCTGCAATCAGAAACTTTCAACGTGAATCTATAAACCGTAGACGGTTTAACGTTGACCTCTTGCGGGAGAGCGCTAAAAAGCGAGAATTTGCTGGAAACCTGCAGCAAATATTAAACCAGCAAACCGTTTCTGACGACACAAATATTGAAGACCTGTGGAGTAGGACAAAGGGCGCTATATTGACGGCTGCGGAAACGAGCCTCGGTTATGTCCAGAGAAACATGCAACATTGGATCTCGGACAACACCTGGCAAAAAATAGAACGCAGGAGGGCCCTCAAAAATAACATAAACTCTACAAGCGACCCGGATAGACGTCACCAACTTGAACGGGAGTACTCTCAATTACACCGAGAGGTAAAGCGAAGTGTCCGGCGTGATAAAAGGCAGCAGATAAACGAGCTCGCAGAAAAAGCGGAAAACGCGGCAAACACAGGCAACAGTAAAGTGCTGTACCAAATTACTAAACAGCTCTCGGGAAAGCACTCTACTAAAAAGCATGCCGTTAAGAGTGCGGATGGAAGGCTGCTGTGCAGCGACGAGGAGCAGCTCCAAAGATGGAGAGATTATTTCTTCGCCGCCCTGAATGGCTCACTCACACAGGAACCTCAGGAAAACAGCAACAATGCACAGCCGATAAGAATCAACACCCGGGCCCCATCCAAGACGGAAATAGTAACCGCAATTCATGCGATGGCCAATGGTAAAGCAGCTGGAAAAGATGGCATCCCGCCAGAATTGTTGAAAGCCGACTCAAGCCTCATAGCAGATGCGCTTCAGCCAATCCTCGAATTAGCATGGAACACCTGTACCTTTCCGGAGGATTGGACGGAAGGTATCATAGTCAAAATACCCAAAAAGGGGGATCTAACAATATGCGACAACTGGAGAGGCATCTGTCTATTATCTACTGTGGGTAAAATCTTGTCCCACACTATACTATCAAGAATAAGAGAGGCAGTAGATCAAACGCTTAGAAGGCAGCAGGCCGGATTCAGGAAGGGCCGTTCATGCATAGATCACATCAACACCTTAAGAATAATAGTGGAACAGTCTACTGAATTCCGATCCCCCCTTTACCTTGCTTTCGTAGATTATGAGAAAGCGTTCGACTCGGTTAATAGGAGCTTTATATGGCAGGCATTACGGCGACGTGGACTGCCGGATAAGATAATAGAATTGATAAAAGCCCTATACAACAATTCCAAATGCAGAGTTCTCCATAACGGAAAATTATCCGACAGCTTTGAGGTGAGTTCAGGAGTACGACAAGGATGCTTACTATCCCCATTACTATTCCTTATAGTAATAAATGACATTCTTGTTGGCGCTCTAGATAGTAGAACAGGCGGCATACAGTGGGGTTTGCTAGATCGCCTTAAGGACCTCGACTACGCAGATGATATCTGTTTGCTGGCCCACAGACATCAGGAGCTAAAAAACATGTTAAACAATTTGGCAACAGAAAGTAGTCTAGCAGGCTTAAGGCTGAATCCGAATAAAACCAAAGAAATGCGGATAAATGCAAACACACTTGAACGAACTGCGCTGAATAACCGTGACGTGGAACTGGTAGATAAATTCTGCTACCTCGGTAGTATTATTACCGAAAATGGTGGTGCAGAAGAAGACATCAGTTCCAGAATAAATAAAGCACGAAGCGCATATGCATGCTTGTTCCGCATATGGAGATCAACGGAGATCTCAACCAACACCAAATTGCGGCTGTTCAACTCCAACGTTAAGGCAGTTCTTTTATACGGTTGCGAAACATGGAAAGTCACCCAATTCATCACAGGGCGCATACAAGTCTTCATAAACAGATGCCTACGTCGTATCCTAAAAATCCGCTGGCAAGATAGAATTTCAAATGAAGAGCTATGGCGCCGTGCCGGCCAAGAAAGGATAGACGACCAAATCAGGCGAAGGAAATGGAATTGGGTTGGCCACACCTTGCGACGCGATAACGAAAATCTAGCCAAACAGGCCCTTGACTGGAACCCGCAAGGATCCCGTCGAGTCGGAAGACCTAGAACAACGTGGAGGAGAACCCTACTAGCAGAGGCCGCAACTACTGGGAGATCCTGGTCAGAGCTAAGAGCTGTCGCGCAAAACAGAGTCCGCTGGAGGGCAACTGTTTCCGCCCTATGTCCCACGAGGGATTAAGGGGCACATAGATAGAATAATTTTCAAATATTAAGTTAGACTTATAAATTTCACATGGGAATAATTTTTTAAAATTGTAAATCTAATTTAATTATCCTGGTACTACATATAGCACAAGCATAAGATTTAAAATAAAAGTTCAATTAAAAAAAACCATTCTTTACAAAAATGTTTTTATTTTTTATTTTATTCATCACAAAAAACACAAAACAAGACGAGAGAGATTTATTTTTTAGTCAAAAATTTTTTTATTCCACGTAATATATATGACATATTTTTTTTTCTTTTACCGCAATTGAACTAATACTAAACCTTTAGGTTTCCTGTACACTGTCCACTAAAATACGATTTTTCGAAATTCATACCCTAAGGGGGTGAAATGGGGTTTTTCCAAACCGCTAAAGCTATAGGGCTGAAATTTTGACAGTGCATCCCTATAATGGCGTGGACATCCACTATAAAGCGATTTTGCGAAATTCATCCCCTAACGGGGTGAAATGGGGTTACCCCAAACCGCTGAAGCTATAGGGCTGAAATTTTGAAAGTGCATCCCTTTAATGACGTGGACATCCACTAAGAAGCGATTTTTTGAAATTCATCCCCTAAGTGGGTGAAATGGGGTCAACCCAAAACCGCTTTAACTATAGGGCTGAAATTTTGACAGTGCATCCCTATAATGGCGTGGACATCCACTAAGAAGCGATTTTTCGGAATTCATCTCCTAAGCTAAATTTATAATGCTGAAATTTTGACAGTGCATCCCTACAATGGCATGGACTTCCACTATAAAGCCATTTTGCGAAATTCATCCCCTAAGGGGGTGAAATGGGGTTACCCCAAACCCCTGGAGCTATAGGGCTGAAATTTTGACAGTGTATCCCTATAATGACGTGGACATCCACTTAGGAGCGATTTTTTGAAATTCATCCCCTAAGGGGGTTAAATGGGGTTAACCCAAACCGCTGGAGCTACACGGCTGAAATTTTGACAGTGCATCTCTATGATGACGTGGACATTCACTAAGAGGCGATTACTCGAAATTCATTCCCTAAGGGGGTGAAATGGGGTTAACCCAAACCTCTGAAGCTGAAGGGCTGAAATTTTGACAGTGCATCCCTATAATCACGTAGAAATGAATGACTCGAAATTTACTTTACTTAATATTCATTTGTGATTGCTTCATAATTTCTTGCACCCACGTAAATAGGCGAACAAACTTAACGAACGTTCGTCATACCTTAAAATGTCACTTCCCTTGATGACATATACATGCCAATCTCTGCTTCAAAACTTGCAGATTTGTTGAGCAGAGGTGTTATACGCAGCAATTTGTTTACCATATATATTAAAAAAATGCACTATAATAAATCCTTTTTAGGGATAATAACAGCTGACTTTTTTGTTTGTTTGTTTTTTTTTTTTTTTTTGAAGACATTGCGCATAATAAACAGTTTTTATTTGAAGGCGTTGCAAGGCACGCGGGTTTTATGCTAGTATATATATATATATGAAGACTCCAATTAAAAAACTACTTCCTTCCATTTTGAAAAATCAGTAATTCAATCGCGGTTTCGACATTAAAACAAGCTCCTCCAACAAATCTTGTCAACTTTTTTCAGTTTCGCAGCTTGGTTAACATATATTTAGCATTGATTATAGAGTAAGTAGATATGGACAAACATCTTTCCAGCTGGTTTGTTAGATGGCGATAGTTGTACCGTTTTAAGTTTTAGTGATAGAAATTTTTGTTTTAATCCTCTAAAATCAATGGGGATGGGTTTTCATCATTAGTTTAATAATATAAATAATAATATTTCTTTATAAGTGCATAATAATCATAAAATAGACACATTTTTTAATTTTGTTATTTTTTAGTAAAAATTGAAAAAAGCGGGTTTGCGCCTGAATTTAGAAAAGCATTTCAAAGCCCTTAACGCATGTTAGAAGAAAAGCCAAAAGTTTCGGGTCTAAAAATAGATTCCTGCGCGGGTATTCCTTTTGTTTTGTTTTGGATGGGGGTGGGTGGGCTGAAACTACGATGATTTCTTGGTCGGTGGCTGAACAATGAATTAATGAATGGGAAGAGAGATTTAATAGGAAATTTTGCATCGCGTTTTTTTTAATTTGAGAAAAATGAAATAGGTTTTTTTTAGCAAAAATTCATGTTTTTGTGTATTTATTTTATTATTGCTTACAGAGAAAATTTAAGTCATTTAGTTTGGGTCAATTTAAATACATATATGTATATACTTACAATAATAGAATTATAATAAAGAATATCAGAATTATCGTTTAAAACTCTACTTCATATTTTTCAAGATTAGGTAGTCGTCAATGAAGGAAGAAAGGTTCCGATTTTGAAAGATTTTTTTAAATGTTTTTATATAGGGTAATTGTTTACTTTAAATAAGCAGCAATAAATGATTTTGCCCAATTCGAGAATGAGGTAGAGGTTGGGTGGGAGAGTTTTGGGGTCTTACAATCCAGCGTCAAAGTCGTAATAACGTAAAAAGGTGATTTTTGCAAAATTTCAACAGTGAATAACTTTTTAAGGGATGACCAAGGGCTAATTCCAAAAGAAACGTGTTTAGGTCAACCTCCCTTATTACCCCCACTCCTACCCCCTAGAAGTGGGGTGATATAGTAAATAATTAGCAAAAACTCTAAGAATTTTGGTATATTATGTACATGTATATATCAAAACATATTATACAACTGGAAGCCTGCCGTGAAAACCTATAATTATTGGCCTGCCGTGAAAACCTATAATTACGACCAGCTTTAATGAAGGTGATTGGTGTTAGTACTGGAAGAACAGACGAAAAAAAATCAAGAATAGAAAACGCTCATATGTACCAAACATCAAAGTAGGTACAACGGACTAGAGCCACTTTCGTATAGACCCACTATTAAACATCAAATCCACTTCAGCTAGTTTATTAATAAGTTCTATATTTAAATCGACAATATTTTCATTCATTTTTAATATATTTTTTTTGGTTCAAGGGTAAATTTTTTTAAATGCTTGTCATTTTCTTAACAGTAATTACTTTGCAAATCACTGAGTTGAAAAAGCGCCCCGCTTCAAAACTACATACATTTTGGCAGAAAATTGAGAGTAGAGTTATGCAGGCAACGGAAAAAGTGAAAAATTCGACGCCTAATGTAAAACTGTAAAATTAACTTACATCTCAGTTCTAAAGAACTGATTTGAGAGCTTCGTTTGTGGCTGTTCAATTAAGCTAGTATTGGATGGCGTCGAATCACGGCGGGCGTTGCCCAAGGGTCGATTCTCTCACCTGATCTCTTTCTAATATTCATTAGGGATCTGCTCTCAATCCCCTCCAACCCAATTCATAGTTGTGCCTACTTCTACGCCTTCCTAAATATAAGACAAGCACGGACCAGACATTGTCGAATAGAAAATACGAAAAATTGTACCGTCCTTCTCTTTACCTCAGGGGGAAAATCAGAAACATCATCTTTTTACGTCATTTTCACGTCAAAAGCCTGCGAGCAAATGCCTTGGTGGATTCGTAAATTTAGACATAATCAGGCCCCCTATTCCCTATTACAATATTGTTAAATCCGATCCGAAAACGAAACAGCTTTCAAGTAAAAATTTGCCAATATTGTTAAATTTTCATGAAAAATGAATGCCAATATTGTAATAGAAAATACGGTTTCGGCATTTCATTGAAAAAATATGACAATATTGTAAAAGAGAATAAGGTCCCAGATCTGCGATGAAGTAATCACATATTCCAAATCGCCAAACAAGCCTATCAATGACTGAGATATCTCAAGAGAAGCAAGCTCCTCCTTCAGCCAACTGCCCTGACTACAATCTACAATTCCTACATTCCGCCTTGTATTGAATTGTATTGAACGTAACTCGTATATCTGGGTAAAAGTTCTATTCCCACGGCCACACCCCATACGACACATGACCCCAACCAAAAGATCATGAGCCACCATCGATGACATCGATACTTCGGGAGCATCCGGCTACCCCCAGACGCTTAGTTAGCAATATTGTAACATTATTAATATTAAGTAAGTCAGGTGTAATCTCTTCTTTCACGTTTGGAAAAATTAAATTAAAGAACAGAGATTCAGTTTCGGTTTAGTCTTTATCAAAATACGTCTGGTTGTAATTACTATAATTTGTTTAATTGTCCTCTCAATTTATTTTAACTCGTTCTAAATCCTTAGCTTTCATTGTAATAAAAGACTTTAAATTTAATTGTTTTTGACGGTTGCGTGGCGCGAACCTATATTACCCTAAAAACTAGCTTGCCTTGGCTGGCCCATTTTGCTCCTCTATAGACTCTTCAAGCCACTGTAGAAATGTAGCAGCCCTCGCTAATTTTTACCGCTTTTACCTACATGCACCTTTTTTCCAAGACTAGCCAACTCGGCCCATCCCAAGCCCACTAGGTAAATACCTCCCCTTCGTTAATAATTAGAACACAGTCGGTGTTGCTGGGACCATATTACACCTCATAGATAAAACCCAAGGTTCATCGAAATCTACTGACGCACCATCCAGACTAACCTAAACTTACTAATAGACACTGCATCCTGACTTGAAGGACATAATGTACTAACGATACAAAGGGTTGTTTTGGCCATGCCACATACATAAATAACGATAAATAAAATCAAAAATAAAAATTATTTTATATACATATATCAATAGTAATACAATTATCCCTAAAAATTTCAAATTTCTACGAACTAAAATACCTAAGAAAAAAATCTAAAAATTTGTCACTTTTTCGCTAAAAAAGTGAAATAATTCCTTCAAATCCATTTCATTTCTCAAGATAATAAAAACATGCTTGTAGCCAAATTTCCCATTAAAGTTGTCTCGTCCATTCATTTTTTTCCCTCATTGTCAAATTTCACCCATCGGCTACGAAATCATCATCATTTTATCACCCTCTTTGCCTTTCCCGAACAAAACAATAGGAATAAGCGCATAGAAATCTATTTTTAGATCCACCGCCACTAAACTCAAAGCTGCAGCTTCTGATTTTGTTTTCAAATGCGCAAAGGGCTTTCACATAAACAAGAAAGTTTATTTCGGAAACTAACCATATATAGCGGAGCATAAAACCCTGCGATATTAGCGCCCCCAGCTCATGGTGCCGTAACTGGAAGTTAATTTGAATCGCGTTTGTCCATATCTACTTAGTATATAATCAATGTATTTAGTAAGTTTAGCTATGAAATGGATAACAGGTTCGTTAAAAAATTCTCTTCAGAGACCAAAACTGCCACTACCTCACTGATTTTTCAAAATGGAAGGAGGCAGTTTTGGAATTGGAGTCTTCATATATATATATATATATATATATATATATATATATATATATATATATATATATATATATATATATATATATATATATATATATATATATATATATATGTATATATATACTAGCATAAAACCCGCGTGCCTGTGATGATAAATTTGATGTTAGTGATAAATTAAATTAAACGTGTAACGTGGGGAGTTTGGTCTGGGACAGCGAGATCATCGGACGTTTGCTGTTCCGGTCTCTTAATTTCGCAGTAATAGAAGTGATCCCTAAAATAAAATAACAAAAAATAAAATAAAATAAATTAAAAAAAAAAGTTAAATTCCATACAAAAAAAAAAATTCATAGTGAACAAAAACCCATAAAAAACAAACAAACAATAGAAATTCATCCGGCGCTGCAGTCTACGCGAAGGCTCACCACACTTCACTAGACGACATCAACGAAAGACACGACCGACGAACGGCAAAAGTAAGTACCCTTGCTCCCTACCCTCTCTCAGACCTCGGACTTGCAGGTGCCGCGCCCAAAATCTGTCGGTCGATAAAATTTGCCCCGTTTCAAAAGGCATAACACTTTGACGCGGACAAATTTTATTGCCTCTGATGGATGCGGCAAGTGTAATTCCGGAAAATATCCCAAAGAATGTGGCGATTGAGCCCGCGCAACCGAAGTCCCGTTACAGGTCAAGTTTTGGTATTGACTTTTGTAACATTCGTGGACTTCAAGTGAATTTCTCTTTTGTTGAGTGCCACTTATCTAGTTACAAACCCCCAATCTTCGCACTAAGTGAAACCCAAATATCACCCGATAATGACTTAGGTTATTACCAGGTGTCGGGGTACACTTTAGTGCACAATCTCTCCCCCCATAGGGGTCATTTATGTTAGGGACGACGTGGCTTATTACAAAATACACTCAAGCACAACTTCAGATTTTAATTATCTTTGGATTAAAATCATTTTCCAAAGCCACGTCATATTCTTCTGCTTCCTATACAGAAGCCCTAACATAAGTAACGAAGCCTCCACCTTATCTTTTGATACTATTTCCGAACAAATCTCGGGATTTTTGTCGTCCAATCCTGAGTGTGAAATCATCGTTGCGGGTGATTTCAATGTTCACAACGTTAAATGGCTGACTTACTCAAATGGCACCAGTATTTCTGGCAAGGACGTCGAGCTCTTTGCAGACATCAATAACTTGCAACAAATTGTGGATCATCCCACAAGAGTCCCTGATGTTGCTGGTCAAGGAGGATATCTCCTTGATCTTTTTCTAACTTCTCATCCAGCGCGTTACTCCGTCGAAGTTGATTCACCTCTCGGCAATTCAGACCACTGCCTAATCAGTGCTAACTTCCCATTCGAATTTCCCACACCTCCCAAACCAGTTCGAAGAACTGTATGGCATTATGGGAAGGCCAATTGGCTGGGGCTTATTAATTTCTTCCAGTCTACAGACTGGAACCTGTGTTTCCGGAATAGAAACGCCAACTCTGCCGCTATCCGTATCACCCGGATCATACAGGCAGGAATGCATTTGTTCATTCCCCATTCTACCAAATCTGTGAAGCCTAGGCCCAACAGATGGTTTAATCGGGAGTGTATGAATGCAATCAAAACTAAAGAAGCCGCCTTCCGAGCGTACAAGAGCTTCCCGAGTGAATCGCTCCGTTTCGAGTACGTACAACAAAGAAATTCTTGTAAAACCGCCATCAAGAAAGTCAAAACCTTATTTGACAACAAATTGAGAAGTAAACTCCTAAATGCAACCTCCGGTAGCAAAAACTTCTGGTCCTTGGCAAGTTCCATCAAGAAGAATTTCACTACAACTTCAACCCCTTCCTTTATTCACAATGAGAAGGTAATAACAGACAGCAAATCCAAGGCCAATTTATTAGCATCTATGTTCGCTTCGAATTCTTCTTTACCCGAAACTGATGTGCTACCCCCTGTTTCCGAGCGTAACGCCCATTCAATGGACAGGGTTTTTTTTCAGGACTTGCGAGGTGTACAGGTGCCTCAAGGAGCTCGATGCCAACAAATCCACTGGACCCGATAGTATACCCCCTATCGTCTTAAAACAATGCGCCTCACCTTTGGCTAAACCTCTGCGCAAATTATTTTCCCTGTCATATTTCTCCGGAGTTTATCCCGACTCTTGGAAACTTGCCCATGTTCAGCCCATACCGAAAAAAGGTGATTCCAGCGATCCCTCCAATTACCGCCCAATAGCAATTACTTCTATTCTCTCCAAAACAATGGAGGCGATAATCAACAAAAAGCTTATGGGATATCTAGAATCCAATCTACTCATAAACGACAGACAGTATGGCTTCCGACAAAAAAGATCCACTGGCGATCTTTTAGTCTGTCTTACAGAACACCTCAGCCGTAGTCTGCATGGATCCGGTGAGTCTAGTCTGGTTGCTCTGGATATCTCCAAGGCTTTCGATAGAGTTGGGCACTCAGCTCTGTTAGCTAAACTCACAGCTATTGGAGTTGACTCACTTCTACAAAAGTGGATTGAGAGTTTCCTTTCTGGCCGTTCAATCAAAGTGGTATTGGATGGCGTCAAATCCGCATCCCACCCGATCTCTGCGGGGGTACCCCAGGGGTCAATGTTATCAACGGCCCTATTTCTCATATTTATAAATGACCTTCTTTCAATCCCCTCCAACCCCCTTCTCAGCTTCGCTGACGACGGTACTCTACGTTACTCGTACAGCTTCGATACAAGACAGACTCATGCCAGATCCTGTCTTGATGATCGCGAACTAATGTCCAAGTCGATTAATAACGACATTAAACTCATTCTAGAGTGGGGAAAGAAGAATCGTGTTGAATTCAACCCCTCCAAAACCAAGTACTGTCTTATCTCTAAAAAGAAGTTCAACACCCCTCCACCCTTGAAAGTGAATGAAGTTCAACTATTGGCCGAACCATCCTTACACATCTTAGGCGTGACATTAGCCAAAGACTTGCGATGGAATGACCACATATTCCAAATCGCCAAACAAACATCCCAGTGCTTGGGTTTTCTTAAGAGGTGCAATTCCTCCTCCAGCCATCGGCCCGTGCTGTTATTTATAAATCCTACATTCGGCCTCTTCTCGAATATAACTCTCTCGTTTGGGGCGGCGCCCCAATAACCACCTTGGCATGGTTAGATAAGGTGCAAAAAAGGGCGCTCAAGTTAATTGATGACGACACCGCCTGCTCCACCATCGACCCCTTAAGCCACCGTAGGAATGTAGCAGCACTGACAAAATTTTATCGCTACTAACATAGTGACTGTTCCTCCGAGTTAAACGCTCTCCTGCCTCCACGGCAATCTTATACCCGCAACACCAGATTAGCCCACTCGTCTCATTCCCTTCACCTGCAGCTACCCCTTTCACGCACTCAACAAGATATGAATTCGTTTGTTAATAGAACAACTCGGCTGTGGAATAATCTCTCGCAGTCAGTATTTCCGAACTCCTACAACATCCAAGAGTTCAAACGCAGGGTTCATCACCACCTTCTTCAATATCCCCCCGTACCTTTTAATCCTTAACCTATACCCCCCCTCATCCCTCCCCCGTACTAAGCTTACTGCTAGACATTGCACCATGACATGACAAATGACATGACGGACTAGTAGTACAAAGGGTGACTCCTAAGCTTAGCACTGCCACATAAAAAAAAAAATTAAGATAACTCTAATATAAATAAAATACAAAATAGACAAGGTAAAAATAAAAAACATGTATTACTCGTATTACGGTAGTGAAGTACCGATAGTGTCTTCATTATTAATTTCCTAGTATAGGAAGTTATTGTAATCGGTCCGAAAATCGAAATCGAAAATTTCGACGTACTTTCATCTTTCAAGGTCCCAGGAGAATGTTAAGCAAAAAATTGGGAGGAAGTATGTGTGTGTGGGTGCGTACGGATGTGGTCTTTTTTTCCTGCGGTCGGGCCTTTTTTGTTTAAATAGAAAAACTTCGGCTAATTTTCAGAAACACCTTAAATTGACAAGATTTGCTAATATCTAATAAAATCGATGGAATGAGTCCCGTTCGAAACGAAGTGATCTGTGTTCGGTTCTGTTTCGTGGAGACTTTCCTTTCGAATGGTCAGTCTGTGCCAGGTCTCACTTCCAATTTTGGCGTTGAGGTCTCCTATCACCATCTTGATGTCATTGGAAGGGGCCGTATCATATGCGCGCTCAAGTTTATAATAGAAAGTGTCCTTTGTCGTGTCCGATTTCTTCTCCGTCTCCGCATGTACGTTTATGATTGAGAGAGTAAAAAACTTCGTTCGGAGTCGTATTGAGCATAATCGTTCACTGATTGGCTTGAACTCTATCACATTATCTATAATTGACTTGTGTACTACGAAGCGTACTCCTAAGTGATGTTCCCTTCCGCAGCTGTAGAATATCCTGTGGTTGCCAAGGTCCATTGTCCCGTCTCCTATCCATCTGATCTCTTGTAACGCGAAGCTTAGCTCGAAAGATAGAGAGAGGGACATAATAGGTTAGGGGGAGTCAAGGGGGTGTTGCAGAAAGTGGATATGAACCTTGCGTTTGAACTCTTGGATGTTGTATGAGTTCGGGAATACTGTCTTTGGAAGGTTGTTCCACAGACGAATTGTTCTTGTTATAAACGAATTTCTAGATCGGAGTGTGCGCGAAGATAAGGGCTGTAAACTGTGGGGGTGAGCCAAGCGGGCAAGTCTTGTGTTGCGGGAAAAATGTTGCCGTGGAGGCATGAGGTTACTTATTTCAATGGAGCAGTCATTATGAAAAAAGCGATAAAATTTTGCCAGAGCTGCTGCATTCCTACGGTGGCTTAATGAGTCAATTGAAGAGTAAATGGCGCTGTCACCAATAAGTTTGAGGGCGCGGTTTTGCACCTTGTCCAGCCAAGCTAAGATGGTTCTTGGGGCCCCGGCCCAGATATACGAGTTGTATTCAAGACGGGGACGAATGTAGGACTTGTAAATTATAGCCCTGGCAGATGGGTGAAGGAGAAATTTGCACCTTTTGAGCAGCGCCGTAGCGAGGGTCTCGGGGGCCCTTGTGCAAGATTTCGCAAGGGGCCCTTGAAAATGAATTTCTAAAAAAAAGGGTTCAAGGGGTTTTCTTATATGTGTGCACATAATATTACACTATATTCTGTATTAGGTAGATATTTTTACAGCCAAATATTCTAGACTGCACGTAACTTACAAATAACGATATCACAGAAACATCACTCATGAAAATATACTGTTCTTGCACATTTGGTGTCTCCTCAGTCTCTTGCGTTTACAGGTAACCCCCGAAGAACACGGTACTTGAAGAACACGAGTTTCGAAGAACACGTATACCTTCCCCCGAATTACACGATTTCAAACTACACGATTTTCAAGTAATTCTTTTGGAAAAGAGTAAAAAACATACCGGTGTATACACTAAGTTTACAAAGTGCCTGGCTGGCGATTGGATTTGGTCAGACAAATAAAAAATTGTATGGGTGGAGGGATTCGTAACGGTTCAGCTGCTAAGGCCCGATGAAATTTGTTTGTTAATGTTTTACATATCACCTAATATTTTTGTAATCCTATAACAAATTTCCATGAATAAGACACCACTGTACACAGAACACTCCCACCTATCTATTGTTCTAAAAATGACGGTTCCATCTTACCAACTTCCAGAGTTGTGAGTCGTCAAAGTAAAAATTTTGTCTTTTTAACTTCCCAGTATAGGAAGTTATTGTAATCGGTCCGAAAATCGAAATCGAAAATTTCAACGTATTTTCATCTTTCAAGGTCCCAGGAGCATTTTAAGCAAAAAATTGGGAGGAAGTATGTGTGTGTGTGTGTGTGTGTGTGTATGTGCGTACGGATGTGGTCATTTTTTCCTGCACGATATCGCGCGAACCAAAACTGATATCGAGTTCGTTGAGGTGTCGTTCGAAGCGTATTAACCGAAATATGATCTGAAAAGATTTTCATGAAATTCGGTCCAGCCGTTTTTTTGTTAAAGCGGCGTAAGTGATTTTTGTACCTGCATGATATCGCCCGAACCACGAAAGATATTGACTTACTTGAGGTGCCGTTCGAAGCGTATTAGCGACAATATAATCTGAAAAGATTTTTATAATATTCGGTCCAGCGGTTTTTTGGTTTAAATGACTTAAGTGATTTTTGTACCTGCACGATATCGCGCGAACTATAAAAGATATCGACTTAGTTGAGGTGTCGTTCGAAGCGTATTAACCGAAATATGATCTGAAAAGATTTTCATAAAATTCGGTCCAGCCGTTTTTTTGTTTAGGCGGCGTAAGTGATTTTTGTTCCTGCACGATATCGCCCGAACCACGAAAGATATTGACTTACTTGAGGTGCCGTTCGAAGCGTATTAGCGACAATATAATCTGAAAAGATTTTTATAATATTCGGTCCAGCGGTTTTTGGTTTAAATGACTTAAGTGATTTTTGTACCTGCACGATACCGCGCGAACTAAAAACTATATCGACTTCATTGAGGTGCCGAAAAACATTAATACATCAATTTTATATACATTTTCGTCATCCTAATCTTGTAAGTGCGCACATTTAGTTTGACATTTTAGCGAAAATATTGATAAACAATTGTGACAAATTCTCAGTATTATAGATATATTCTATATTGCCTATTGTTCATTTATTATTAAAATATCCAATCATATATTCAACATCCATCATACTGGGAAGTTGATCGTGTGGACCGAAAGGGTCGAACCCACATCCCAACTAGTTTAACAAAACTTTCAAGCAAAACTAACTTTTTCTCTAAAAAATCGTAGGTACCTTATAATTTTTTCATAATTAGAAAGCTTGGAATATTTCTATATGAATAATGTTATAAGTAATTTTGATGTTAAAATTGGTCTTATTTGGTGCTTTCCGACATAGGCAAGTACTAAAAATGTACCAAATAAAGCCAATTTTAACATCAAAATTGCTTATATCTTCAAATTTGCTTATAGCTTATAGGGTTAGAAAAATACAGGGAGATATGTGTAGTCTAACAAAAAATTTCATCGGACCCTAGCTGGTAAACCGTTACGATTCAAATTTTGTTGCGAGTTTTCTTTGAAATTTCATCTTGTTTACTTTTACCCGTTATATTCTTTTGTGAAAATTAAGGGGAATACCCGTCGACCATCGTTGCGATATTTCTTTTGATGGATTTATTGAAATTTTCATTAAAGGGTAGTTTGAAGTTATTTGAGTATAAAGTGCAGAAGATCCTGAGTTTCGAATTTTTTATTATTTTCAACCAAGTTTTTATAGTGTTCAATTAATTTCTAGTGTTTTTTAAATCATTAATTTACAAAATGTCTGCCGAAAATCAAAAGATAGTTAAAAAAGGTGTACAATTTCAATTGAAACAAAAGTAAAAATTTTGGACCGACTAAAGAAAGGAGAAAAATTATCAGTTGTTGCAAAGACAGAGAACTTGAACGAAGCTTCTATTCGTACAATAAGAAAGAATGAAGAAAAAATAAGAGAGTATGCATCAATAATACCTTTAGGTGTTAAACGAAGTTTTTGTTCAACAAATGTAAATATTATCAATACTGAGAAAGCACTTTCAATATGGATTGATGATTGTGTAAATAAAAGAGTGCCTTTGAGCGGGAACATTATCAAACAAAAAGCGCTTAAGATTTATAAACATTTACAAGAACACCAGGAAACTACCACAGACCAACAATCGCAATCATTTTGTGCAAGTAAAGGCTGGATGGAAAGGTTTAAAGCAAGGTACTCTCTACACAATATCAGCCTCCACGGAGAATGTGCTTCTGCAGATGTAGAGGCTGCTCGTCAATTTACAACAAAACTGCACACAATTGTTAAAGATGAATGTTATGCAGCGGACCAAATTTTTAATGCCGATGAGACTGGTTTAAACTAGAAAAAACTGCCATCTCGTACTGTATATTTCAAAAAACCAGAACTCTATGCCTGGATACAAAATATCTAAGGAAAGGATCACTCTTCTCTTATGCAGTAATGCATCAGGAGATTTTTGTATGAAACCATTATTTACAAACAAATCAATGAATCCTCGCTCGTTGAAAAACTTAGATAAAGAGCAGCTACCGGTTTATTGGCGAGCTAACAATAAAGCTTGGATCACTTCATCTATGTTTGCAGATTGGTTTCGCAACTGTTTTGTGCCTGATGTAGAAGGATATTTAAAAAAGAAAAATTTGAGTTTCAAAGTATTACTACTACTAGACAACGCCCCTGGACATCCGAAGGAGTTAGAACATCCAAATGTAAAGATTATATTTCTACCACCAAATACTACATCACTAATCCAGCCACTGGATCAAGGTGTAATATCAACATTTAAAGCATATTACATCCGAATTTCTTTTCAGTCCATTTTAGATAAGTTAGAAGCTGCAGAAAATAAGACACTTATCCAAGTTTGGAAAGAATTTTCAATCTTGGATTGCATTAATACCTACTGTATCTTCAGCTGTAAGTGATCTTAAAGTTTCAACATTGAATGCCAGTTGGAAAGCTCTTTTACCGAATATTGTTTGTGAAGACTCCAATATTCCATGTAAGCACACCGAGTACAATCAGAAAATTAATATTGCACGTTCGATATCTGGTACAGGGTTTGATGATATGTCTGCTGAAGAGGTTGAGGAATTATTTTTAGAAAAAACATTGGATGAAGAAGATCTGGTAAGGCTTGTACAAGAATCCAATTCAAATTCAATGACTACAGAGGATACAGAACATTATGAGAATGTGTCTAAACAGAACTTTTCTATTAATGATGTTCAATATGCATTACATTTGGCAAACAAATTGGAGATGTTCTTAACAGAAAGGGATCCTTCCAAGGTACGGAAGACAACATTTGCAGCACAACTCAGGAAATGTATTAAGCCGTATGAAAATTATTTAGCGGAATTGCAACACAGGAATAAACCATCATGTAGTACTGCTAGATATTCAGATGAAGACGAACCAAGCGATGTGGACATTCGGCCCCCTACAAGAAAATATCCTAGAATCATAACGTACTTAGATGACTCCAGTGATGATGACTAGAATTTTAATTGAAAAAAGTGATGCATTGGAAAATTTGTTTGTTTTATTTTTTATTTTTTTGTATTTTTCGTATTTTGATAAAAAAAATTTAAGATAAAATCAAAATTCATTTCAAAGTTAATTACTAATTAACTAATTCAAATTAATTTTTTTATGTAATACAAGATTCCTTAAAAGTGTTTAATACCAATATGAATTCAAAAAATAAAAATTTTTAGTTTTATACATATTTAACAAAAACCAATTTAAAAACTAAAATTTTTTTTCCTTTCACACTTGAAACGGATTCTCGTTTTTTACAGTCTCCAACAACACGGTTTCAAAGAACACGGAACCAATTAATCGTGTTCTTCGGGGGTTACTACGGGTACTTATTTCTCGAAAATGACTTTTTTCTCGATTTCATGGCGGCGAAATCATCAATAGTTTTCGTGAAATCAATTTTTCGTGCTCTTTCATTCTCGATCGACAGAACAGCTAGCCCATTTAATCTTTCCTGCCCCATTGAACTCCTCAAATAATTCTTTATGAGCTTCAATTTTGAGAATGATCGTTCAGCAGACGCTACAGTCACTGGGATAGTAAGGTACATTATACAAGCAGTATAAATATCCGAAAAAGTTGACATCAACGAACTGTGTTCAATCATGAGAAAATCGGCCAGCTGTTTTACCGTTTTCATTTGCTTAATTTTTGAATTGAAAGTAGATTTCATTGATAACAATTGTGCAGGAAAAGATGGTGATATGTAATCAGGAATTTTTCGAACAAATTTTTCTGCCTCTAAACTTATTTCGGCTTCATTTGAATTGGCTATGAATTGAGGTTGTACAATTTTGTATGTATCCATAATCGAAATCATTCCTTCAAATCTGTGTTTCAATTGTACACAAATTGTATCAATCATTGGATAAAAAATGGAAACTTTGAAACATTTTTCGGGATCGCTGAGCCTTTCATCTTCGCAAAGTTCATCAAAGTGCTTTCTAACTTGTTTTCTTCTCTTTTTTTCAAATGTGTTTGCAATATTTAACTTGACACACAATTCGGCAGCTTCTGAGCGGAATTCATCGAAAGAATGGCGAATATTCGTGACTTCTAAATAAGCATTTTCCAAATAATCTTTGGCTGAAAAAAGATCCAGTTCCTTTGCTTGAAGAGCTTGCGATGCAACGTTAACTTTCTGAAGGATTTTGCATTGAATTATAAGCAATAATATGAAATCAAGTCTTTCTAATTTTTTCAAAAGTCCTGCAGCTTCATTTCTCTCGTCATTTTTTTTGCTCGTGAGTATTATCCGTGACAAACTTTTGAGAACATGCCCGAATCTTGCTTTGAGTGCATAAACAGCATCATGCCGACCAGGCCAACGAGTTGGATTTAGAGTTTTCAGGATGATCCTGGGATTTTCTGAAAACTCATCATCATTTAAAAGTTGGAGATCTTTCCAGCGAACAATACTTTTCCCGAAAAAATTGTATACGTCCTGGATCACCTCGAAAAAACGGTTTATTTCAGGATTGTGTTTCACTGCATCATTCAGTACTAAAGCCAAGTTATGCGCTGCACAATGAACATAATAAGCATAAGGAGCTGAATCTCTAACCCGTTTTTGAACGCCACTTAATTCACCGCTCATGACAGATGCGCCATCGTAGGTTTGCCCACAACATTTTTTAATGTCTAATCCTTTTTTTTCAACTACATCAAGAATTTGTTCTGAAAGCTTGTCTGCACCTGGATTTTTTATTTCTAGAAACCCTGTAAATACTTCACATATTTTGAGCTCCAAAGGTTTACCAAAACTATCGTAAATAATTTGAACATACCGAAAAATTTGACTCAGTTGATCAACTTTACTTTTGTCTTGAGTTGAATCTAAAACTAATGCGAAAAAAAGAGCATTTTTTAATTCATTTTCAATTTCAAGATTTACTTGTTTTGCAAGGACCGATATGAATTCATTTTGTGATGTTGGGCTCAAGTAATTTATCGATCCACTCGGTAGCTGTATCAATTCATGCATGACGGGATCATACTTAGCAAGAAGTTCCACGACGGATAAAAAATTGCCTTTTCCAGAATCCGTTATTTTATCGCTTCTCCCACGAAAAGCAAGGTTACAAGAAGCTAACATAAGTGTTACATCGAGGGTTCGCTCAATCACCTTACGCCAAAAATTTTGCTTGCGTTTGAAATCTTCTTCCAGTGCTTCCTCCATCGTTCCACATTTCCGCCATTGTTCGTATAATAAACACGAAGTTGTATGATTTTGTGAAGCTTCGTAAGATTTGATCTTTACCGAAATGTGTCCCCAGTCTCTTACACCACTGGTTGACCACGGGTTTTGTGGTACAGCAACTTTTTCCTGGGGAAATAACCAACAAGGTTGGCAATAAGCGCAATCCAACTCCGAAGAAAAGCACAGCCAATTTCTAGTCAGCTTTAATCCAGATTTGGCGATGTGGTAGTAATAGGCATTCGAGAAGCAACGGTTATCTTGATTTTTATCACGTGGAAAAGGTCCTTGCGGTTGATTTGGACCAGATAAAATCATCGCATGCTTGATATTGGTATCAGTAATTACCGCCGGAAAAACATTACTCGAAGTAGAAGGTTCATCATGGCGTGAACGTGAGTTTGGTGTCGAAAGTGATATCTGAAAAAATTCGAACCCACGCGAGTTAAACTTGAGACACATAAAAAAAAATTATGATGGTAAAATATCAAAAAAGCCTAAGTCTGCAACTGTGCTCTTAAAATTTAAAGTTGTCAAAAAAGAGTGACTTATTTGATTAATCAATGAATTACTATAAAAATTCCCAATCGAAATATTTCTTTAGTCAAATCAAAAACGAGAACGAACAGCTCGGGACCGAGTCTCATTCACTCAAGAGCATAGGAGGCTCCCACTCTTGAAAATAATGCGCAAAGCAAAATAAGCGAGAGGCAGTCGTAGCCAGATAGTCGAACGAGTCGGACTAAGAAAGCATAGCTTTGAAGTTGTGGGATGCGCAAAAGAAGGGAGGGAATTTTCCGTGTTGGCTGCACATTGTGGTGTTTCTGTCTTACCATCAGTATTGACCGGAATCGTTTCTTTATCCGAAGAAATTGAGCAATAACTTTCGATCTCCTGGAAGGCTGACAATAGATGAAACAAATATATTACTTTTCATCAATCAAAAACAAAAATTAAGCTTTAAATTATGCGTTTGTCAATCTATGCAGCTTTAATCTACGTGAAAATTTGAAATATGAAATATGTACCAATTTACAATTTACGTTCTATTATGAGCGAATTCTTTCAATATTATAGAAATTAATAAACTATATTTACCGTCATTTTCATCGACATTTTTTTCTGGGACAATGTTTGTGTCTTCTTCACTTATGTTAACTCTTGTTAACCATGATGTCAGTTTTTTAGTATTTTCAACACTTGCACTTTCTTTACGTTTTTTTTCGGCTCTTTTTTGATGACCACTTGGATAGCAACGCTTCATATTGCAACGAAAATCGTTATTATTATTGTATCCCACAATGCCTGCATGTAACACGGTTTAACACAAACAGCGTGCTAAGCAATGCTGAGTTTTTTGCACTGTTACTCGAAGTTAGTGTCGCTCGTACAACGCGAGAGCACGAGAAGCTTAAAACAAAAGAGCGTTGTGCCTAATGTGGGCGTCAAGCGTTGAGCGTTAAGTGTTTTCAATGCAACAGAAAGAGAGCGACTATATTTCTTTCTCTGTATGTTGCATTGTAAAAACTTAAAGCTCGACGCTTGACGCTCCCATGAAATCTCTACTTAAAGGTCTTATTCATAGGGCGTCAAGCGTCGAGCGTCAAGTTTGTACTGGTTTTTACGAAACAGAAAGAGAACGATAAATTTCTGGACTTGTCTGTTGCATTGTAAAAAACTTTACGCCCAATGCCTGACGCTCATCCCATGACTACTACTTAATGCATGTAAATGCATGCATGCATGCATGCAGAGCCCGCTGTCATTCCGTCTGTTTGTCCGGGATAAACGCAAAAAGTCCTGCACTGATTATATTAATTTTCTCCAAATATATCAAAAATAACCTAACTTAGATTATAGGCTATTTAAATTTCTAATATTTAGTTCCTAAAAGAAATTATTAATAACTTTTACTTCGTTGGCGAGGGGGTTGGTGGAGGAATATTTTTGTTTACATATGAAAAGTCGGTTGTGAGATTAGGTTTCATATTTTACCCAAGTCTCTATAGTAACCAAAAAGTTGCTCATTATTTTAACCAATAACCAAAAATTGCTCAAATTGCTCTAAAGAAGAACAAGCATATGTTATTATTCATGAAAACTTTTAACAAATAAATAATATTAGAATAGTGAAAAAGGCATAAATTAAGGCTATTTAAATTTCTAATGTTAAGTCCCCAAAAGAAACTATTAATATCTTTTATTGCGTTGGCGAGGGGGTTGGTGGAGGAATATTTTTGTTTACATATGAAAAGTCGGTTGTGAGATTAGGTTTCATATTTTACCCAAGTCTCTATAGTAACAAAAAAATTACTCATTATTTTAACCAATAACCAAAAATTGCTCAATTTTCTCTAAAGAAGAACAAGAATATGTTATTATTCATGAAAACTTTTAACAAATAAATAAAAATAGAATAGTGAAAAAGGCATAAATTAAAATAAATTATAATTCACTTTAGAATTTGGAAGATGCGACAAATTCGAAATAGAAGTTTGATGGCTAATTTTACCTCAAATAGAGGGCCATCTTTCGATCGGTAGATTATTCAAAAAGCTTCAATAACATTTCCAATGGGATTTTCTCTAGACTATGTGAAGTGAAAAAGAAGATAAAGCGGAAAAACGAAAACTTAAATGTTTAAAAAAATAGTGAAGATGTACAAAAATTGATAGTTTTGTTGTTTTAAAGAAAAAAGAAAAAACTGAAAAGATTTAAATTGATAAAAGGGAAGTTTTGATGGTTAAGAGTGAAAAGTGGAAAAAAGATAAGTGAAGTGGATTTAAAAAAACTTACGAAAAGGGCGAAACCCCAAGTTTTGTTCCTTTTTTGCATAATTTTCAGTACGTAATAAGTTCATATACGGTTAAAAGTGAAAAGTGGAAAAAAGGAGCAGAAAAAAGTGAAGCGGATTTATAAAAACCTATGAAAAGGGCGAAATCTCAAGTTTTTTTGCATAATTTGGTGAGGGAAAATTTCCTGAAATAAACAATAATCATGAAATCGTATTTCCGCCTACTCTTTGCGAAGTCCTTACGCATACCGAAACATTGATTAAAGAAATCTATGAAGATGTAGAAGACATTAATTCAAAAGAAGATTCGTGATTCTGCGAAAGGGTCATTCTGGCTCCTAAAATTGAAGAAGTAGCCCTCCTTAACAAAATAATTTTAGACAAAATTCCTGGTGCTCTAACTACATATAGCTCAATAGACTCGGTCTGTGTACTGGACGATGCAGTACATTATCCTGTGGAGTTTTTAAATAGTATAACAGTCCCTGGTCTTCCTGCACATTAAATACATCTTAAAGTGAATGTACCCGTTCTTTTACTCCGTAATTTAAATCCACCAAAATTGTGCAATGGTACTAGATTGTCGCATTACACAAGAATTTAATTGAAGCTACAATTTTAACGGGTTGTGGGAAAGGCGAAAATGTGCTTATACCTAGGATACCTAAAATTCCGAGTAATTAATTTAAATTCAAACGCTTACACTTCCCTGTTACCTTATGTTCCGCGATGACGATTAATAAGTCTCAGGGCCAAACATTAGGAAAAGTGGGAATTGATTTAAGTAAAAATTGCTTTACTCAGGGACAACTATACGTTGCATGCTCTCGAGTCAGCAACTCAACAAACTTAATAATTTATGCCCCAAACAATAAAACGCAGAACATTGTCTATAGAGAGGCATTAAAATAAAAGTGTTGTTATAAGAGCAATTTTGAAAAATTATAAAAAAATAATTTCGGTTAAGTCCGGTCCACGCCGGCTAATTTCAGTTTGATATGCTTGCCCAGTTGTCTATTGTACGTCTTTCGATAGGAGTCGCTTAACATCAAATTTAAAAAAAAGTATTTTAATAGGTACCTATTCAAAATAAATTTTTGAAGATTTGTTCTTTTACCTCTTTATACTTTTTTCCTACCGTGGACTGTGCACACATAGTCTTTTTTTATTTAAAGGCGTTGCAAAGCACGCGGGTTTTTTGCTAGTATGTAATAAAATCATAAGCTCTCTAACAAAGCAGCGTTCATTAAAAAAAGGGTTCTCGAAAACATTTTCTATTAGATACTAATAAGAGCGTTCTAGAAAAAAAAGTTTCCCAGGGGCCCTTTCCATAAAAAAGTAGATCCAATTTTATACAATGTTATAAAAACGTTATCGAAGATCTTTTCTAGCTCATACTTTAAAACGAATTCTAAAAAAAAAATCTTCGGGGGCCCCTCAGGGCCGGGGGCCCTGGTGCGCCGCACCGCCTGAACATGCCTAGTTACGGCGCTGCTTTTGAGGAATCCTAGACACTGGGATGCTTGTTTAGCACTTTGGAATATGTGGTTATTCCAGCGCAGATCTTCAGCTAATGTTACGCCTAGGATGTTTAGAGACGGTCCTGCCGTTACGGTCTTGTTGTCCACTGAAATAGAAAGCGGTTCGGTGCAAGTTTTATTGGAGATGAGACAGTACTTCGTTTTTGATGCATTGAATTCGCGGCCCCATTCAAGAATTCGTTCGATGTCCCTGTTGATTGAATTGGACAACAGTTGGCGATGATGTAGACAAGGGCTGGCACGCGCTTGTGTTACATTATCAAAACCATAGGAGTAACGTAGAGTACCGTCATCAGCAAAGCTGTGGAGTGAGTTGGAGGGGACTGAGAGCAGGTCATTTATAAAAACTAGGAAGAGAGCTGGTGATAGAATTGAGCCCTGGGGAACACCTGCGGAGATGTGGTGGGGGTCGCATTCGACGCCATCCAATACTACCTTGATTGAACGGCCTGAAAGGAAGCTCTCAGTCCAGTTCTTCAGAACAGAGTCAATACCAATAGCTTGGAATTTAGCCAACAGAGCGGGATGCCATAATTTGTCAAAAGCCTTGGAGATATTCAGAGCAACCAGACTAGATTCACCAAATCGGTGTATACTTCGGCTGAGGTACTCCGTTAGGCAAACAAGGAGGTCGCCAGTAGATCTTTTCGATCTAAAGCCGTATTGTTTGTCGTTCAATATTTGGAGAGAATATAAGTAATTGCTATTGGGCGGTAGTTAGTAGGGTCACTAGCTTCACCTTCATAGGGGGAATTTTATCGGGGCCAGTGGCGGGGCGGTGTCCAGCTCTTTGAGACACTTATACAATTCACGCGTCCTGAAGAAAACTATCCATTGAGTGAGTGGAACACTCGATGGTGGGGGTTGCATGTCAGCATCGGGTAAGAAAGAATTCTCGGCGAACAGAAGTGCAAGTAGATCGGCCTTGGGGGCTGAGGTAAGAAAAAGATCAAGGAGGTGTGCCCCTTGTCCCGCAGCAGGAACACGCGTACGCAGTTTCACTATTTGGTGCAGGTTATTGGTCTCAGCAAAGAGCTTGGCATCCCTGCCAGAAACACTGGTGCCATTCGAGTAATTCAGCCAATTTACGTTGTGAACGTTGAAATCACCCGCAACAATGATTTCGCACTCCGGATGGGAGGATAAAAATTCGGAGATATTTTCGGAGATAGCGTCGAATGCTAATAAGGAGGCTTCATTACTAATATTAGGACTCCTGTATAGAAAACAGAAGAAAGTGACGTGATTACGAAGTGAAATTTTAATACCGAGATGGTTAAAATCAGTTCATGTACTGCTGCACACCTTCTTTTCTAATATAAATGGCAATTCCCCTATTTGGGGAGAGATTATGCACTAAAGTGTACTCGGAAACCTGATAACAATCTAGACAATCGTTAGGTAAAATCTGGGTTTCCCTTAGTGCGAAAATTAGGGGAGAATAAGTGTTGAGATGGCACAACACGGAATAGAAATTCGTTTTTAACCCACGGATATTGGTAAAGTCGATACAAAAATTATTGTATCGTAGCTTTGTGTACACAAGGTTGCAAGCGCCAGTTGCAACGGGCAGTGCCATTGTCATCACCGTCGGGATTAACGGGATGCGCCTTGCTGGAGTGTTATGCCTCCTAAAGCAAGGAGAATCCCGTCAGCTGACCGACACCGGCTCTGACACCGGCAGTGCCTTGAACGGGTGTGCGAAAGGGGAAAGAAATTTACATTTACTGTCCGTCTGTCTCCGTTACATCCACTGTTGCTTTGATGACACCTTCACTATACACTAAAATCACAGCAGCTGTTTAGTTATTTTAAATCTTTTGCACTTCACGTCACAATTAATTAATTAATTAAATTGATTTTAATGAACTTAAAAATTGCTCCCGGTACAATAAAAAAAACTTAGTTTGTTTGGATTTTAGTGTTGTTCTGTGGTTTAGTGTTAGTTATTCACGTAATATTTTATGTGGGTGGCGACAGCACACGCCCGCACGTCCGCACACCGTGCTAGCCTAGCCCAGACTCACCATAGACTGTATTCCATATTTCGAAAATCATTTCCAGGTGCTGTTGCCGTAGTCGTTGCGGTTTTTCCCGTCCGTTCCGAGGCTTTGCTCTGGGTTTCTTAACTGATGTGTTTTTATAGGGTCCGGTAGTTAGCCCAACGCCCAACCCCACTACCAGGAGGACCGGATCCGTGAAATATACCCCGTCGGATAGGGTGGCCCAGCTATACCCCCGGGCACTGGGTACGTCCGTCGTCGTTTGGTTATCCAGGAGGCACCAGCGAGGAGGTGATGGTACAATTTTGCCCTTTTATGAAAGTAATAACTGAAATACAGGGTTAAAAAATTCGTCGTCATGGGCTAAAATACATATAACAAAATTATTTAACACCGCTAGTGTCTGGTTGCGAGGGTACTATTTACAGAGACTCAAGGTTTTTATAGAGTATGGGACTTACATAATCACATCTGCATCCTCTTTTAATGCATTCTTGCACAAAATCTCCGTATCCGGGTGTCTGTAAAGCTTTTTCAAATATTGTCATATTTGTATTCTCATCTAAGCGAGTTGGGTCAGCTTCCATTTCTAGCGCTATTCTAAAATCCCTCATGTTCTTCTCTTGTAATGCCTTCGATAGGAGTGACTAAAAATTAAAATAGTTTTAATCATAGTTATTCAAACATAAATATATATAAATAAAAATTTACCTGAGGATCCTGCGTGCAGGAAGTAAATCCCGTCATTTCTATTTCACTATATTTTGCCATATCTACTATTTTCTATAATATAAACAGATCTGTAAAAGATAAGGTTATAATAGATTATTTATTTAATATAAATTACACAATTAGTCTTAATGAAATATAAAGAAGGTAATTAAAACAAAAACCTATAGTTAAATAATTCACCTTAGATTAAGAGAGGGGTTTTCACATATTTCTTGATTGATCTACAACTAATTATTTAGTTTCTGTTTCAAAACTCAGCAAGTTGTGTTTTCCTTCTAAATTTCTTCTTCTTCTTTAACGACTTTACAACCGGAATGCAGCATTCTTGAAATGGGCATTCTGGTCCCCGACATGGTCCCAGCGGAGGTGGAAGATAAATATAAACGCATAGAAAACGCCATAAAATCGACCAAATTGCGATTTTTCAAAAATTGCAACGAGATTTTATATACCGATAGTTTTTGGAATTTTTTAAATAAGTTTCCCAATTATAAACCGATCTTACAAAAAATGGCACCATTGTTAATCAATCAATTTTAAAAAAATATGAGTGTGCTTAAGACCACACTTTAGAAGTAAAACTTTTGTGCCCAACAGCTAGTAATATGCAATAGATATAGTGGAAAATCTGTCGGATCTATAGTACGCTTGAGAAAATTCAGGCCAACGAGAGATGCAGGAAGAATAGTGACGAATCTACTGACGGACTTGATACAAATACTATTTGAAAATATCAATATTTATGAATTCCTATTTACATTAAAACCTAAAAGTAACCGAGTAAAAATAATTTTTATTGGCTAATTGTCTTAAAAGCATACACGCGGTGCACCTAGTATGTATAGCATATAAGTGCGCATCCCACACGGGTATGCACGCTTCCGCCCCAGGCATGAATACTACCGCCACAAGCACGAAAATCTAAACATTCGCCTCATGGAAGTAAGCTGGTGACATATGCAAGCATACATGCATTGCATTCAGAGGTTCATAAAATTGCATGGTTTTTTTCCGTCCCGGCTTTCACACATAGCCCGAAAATTTAAGTTTGCATTTTAAGGTCGCATTTGAATACACACACTTCTATATTATTTATCAACGAATTAAACGCTTGTACGCTTGGATATGTCACCAGCTGTAGGCATGCTCCGCTCCCGCTACATTCATTATCATTAATAATTGCATCCGCATCGGCATAGACTATTCCAAACCCAAGTATTGTTTTACCAAGCAGTCCGCCAACCACATCCAATGAAGCTTTACTTACGCGAGCCGCTTTACCTACGCGAACGAGAGCCAGTCTACTTGACTATGGTATTGGCACCCTTTATGGCCACCTAGCCAATTACCTGATTTCTCCGTCCCATACAATCTTCTAGGGAGCCAATTAATTTTAAAGGGAGCAAAAAGAAATGCAAAAAACAATCAACCTTTTTTCAAATTCTTCTTTCTAAGCGTAGTTGAAAATAATTTATTTTAGGTGATTAAACCGAATTTGAAGCATAAAGTTGAAAAAACATTTTTTTCAAACCTTTATATTTTCAGACGATGTAGGGATAGTTTCAGCCCTTTACTATTATCCCTTATCATAAAATTTGCTTTGTTATAAATCAACCACTTTTGAATATAAATATTGCAAAAATATTTTTTATTGGGTTGTTTTTTATTATAATTAAAATTATCGCGGAAATCCTTAAAAAAGGGAGTTTTTAAGCATATTTAAAGGTGACATGCATATTTTAAGACTGCGGGACCCCGATTTTCGTAATCAGCGACCCAACAAACATATCAGGAACGATTTTCACAACAGTCTAATGTTTTGACATAAAAGATTCGTCGATTTGTTGCAAGTTACAAAAATTGTAATTTAAAAAAAGGAAAGGTCCAGCACATCTCACCAAAGGGGAAGTGGGTGCCAATTTAAAACAAGAGCACCTAACACATTTAATTCACCACTCCCTTTTGGTATTCTAAGCACCCAAACCACTGGACATACTGTTTTAACAGCTTCGGTTTTATCAATTGAAGCGTGCAAAAAGTATTTTATATTGGAGCCTAACAAAATAAACGTAAAAAAGATGTATTGTTCATTTCTTCTTTCATTTTTTCATATTTGTTTACATCGTTTGGCATCTTAAGAAAGTCTCAAGTGTTTATACCGTAACTTCCCGGCAGTTCTACATGTTTGGCCACGCCAAAAGCAGATCCACTTGCTCAGACTGCGCCGAAAATTCTTGTCGTATATGCCGCTTCCAACATGTCAGTCAACTCCAAAGTGTCCGCGTCATAAGCCCGGCCAGTGAGCAAACCACAAGAAAAATCTCAAAAAATTCACCTCTACATAATGGTGAATTTGTATTCCTATAATGAGATAAAGCAAAGTGTGGGCGACAACGTAGCTAACATGCCAGAAAATTTTTGCGATAAGGCAGAGTGTATGGGCCTTTTCGTAAACGTCAAAGCAACTGAGCAACAACGCATCGGCAACAAAGCAGCGTAAAATTCTTTTCGCATACGTATGCGGTACATCAGTTCGTTCCTAAACGCAAAGTTTTTAATAAGAGTGAAAACGAAAAATATAAATAAATAAACATTATAAACAACTAAAGCCAACATTTGTACTTAGTAAGAAAAACTTCCATCCACTACTCAAAAGCATACATTCGAAAATAGCTGCGCTGTTGCTTTGACTATTGCGCAACAAAATTGAATCTTGTACGTTTCCGAACGAATGACTTTGCATGATCTGCGTTTACGAACTCGTTGCATCGTTGCAAAGCATGCGTATGCGTTTACGAAAAGGCCCTATTTTGACTGTTGCACACACAGCCCCGAGTTTCTTCGTCTCTTGTCTCTTCGTCCGCCCCATTTCCCATCGTTATACGAAAGTTCTGACGATTTTTCATGTGTGAGAGCGTTGTTACGCGAATGAAATTGATTCACTCTCATGTAAATTTTTTTAAGCAAACGTCCCTAAAGAAGTTTTACTTCAAAAAAGAATAGATCGTTAGGGGGCGTTCAAGTATTACGTAACCCATTTATTGAAAATTTTTGACCCGCGCCTGTAACGCGCCGTAACCTTTCTTTGTACACTTCGCAATAAGTTAATTAAAAAGTTATACGGTCAACTACACCCTAGCGATTCCAACAATAATCTCGCCTACAACCCAAAAATCCTATGAAAATGGTTCACCGATTAAACTACCTATAGAAGGGCAAATGGCAGTTACAAATGATAAATGAAAATGATTAGTTAGCTTAATTTGCTTGATTTTCTATAAAAAAAAATTTTAAAAACCGACTTCAGAAAAAAACCATTCCCGCGATGCACAAAAAAGGATGAAATAATTGTTTGTAATTCTTAACAACATCAATCCAATAAGAATGGATCTAGAAAGAAGAATCACTTTTGAAGACGCTCCGACGCTCTACCCACTCGCCCATCGGCCTGCTGCCAGATTTACAACAATAAAGCAATTTGTTCGGTGCCCATGAAATGTTTAGGTTGAACTTTAACAGGTTGAATTTTAACAGTTTTTTCTGCCTAACTTCGAACTCCGTTATCAGAATTTAGAAAAAATTTAACGGGACCACCGTGGGAAGCTCCTCCTTCAAATGAACCAAAAAAAAGCAAAAAAGTTATTGGGTTACAAAGTTATGCGTGAACAGGACCACAAAATACCTACACGTCGAATGGAGTAACCTCCTCTTTTTTTGAAGTCGGTTAAAAATGGTTAATGGGCTTAAATCCCCTTATATCTAAAAATTTGAGTTATGAAATTATGCGCCCGTGTTGTCATATGACTGTACTGTCAATATTGTCAAACCTAACCTAAAATGTCAAATGACATTTGTTGGTCATACCACTATCTATCAAAATTTGCTTTTAATATTTCTGTTTTGACTTGATTTGTCATATGACTTTACTGACAAAATTACGAGTTGATACCCCATCTTACTTCCTATTGTGTTCACACCACTGACATAGGAATGGACTGCTGATTGACAATTTTCAATGGTTCCATTTTTCTCCAGAAATAGACAATATTTTTTATGTAAAAAACAATGTCTCCAAATTTAGGAGAAAATAGCTAATTAGATGTCTGCTATAATTGAGAGAAGTAAATTTCCATCAATAATTTTTATTTACTAGCAGTTTTTTCATTACATAAATGTATTTATTTTATATATGTGAGGGATGTTTTCTCCTGTTTAACGAACTTGAAGAATTGAAGAGCTTTCACGCAAAAGTGAACAAATCCAATTACGCCTTGAAATGACGTAAGCATATTGCGAGTTACTTGAAGGGATTATTAAAACATGGCAGAAGATGATTGAAAATCGAATTTAATCACATATTAAAAAGGCTTGAAAAATTGTATTTTCAACCAAAACATCCCAAATCCGCAGAGAAAAATGCACTTTGTGTAAAATTATTCAAACTGGATTTGTTCACTTTTGCATAAAAGCTTCTCAAATTCTGTCTATTTTTATGTCTATATCGCTGACATGCCCTGACTGATTAAAGTTCATAGGAATTTAACGTGGGAGCTGGACAGCAAGAGTTTTTGGCCCCATTTTTTGTATAGGATCTTATTTAGCAGTCCATTACTATACGTCAGTGGTTCACACTTAATTTTGACAAGTCAAAAGAGCAATATTCAAAGCAAATTTTGACATATAATCGTATGACATGACAAAAACAAATCTCATTAGACATTTTATGGTAGGTTTCATATGACATGTTATATAATGCAAAGGTACCTTTATCAGAATATGGGACTAATAGGTGGTACACATTTTTTCAACTCCGCCGTCGCATGGTCCCAAGTCCAGGGTTTGAAAGGTGGAGAATGGTCGACGGATCAAAGAAGAAGTAACATTTTTTCACTGACAAGTCATATTTGGAGGATTGAAACTATATAAATTTTTGTTAAATACAAATAAGAATTAGTTGGAATATGGGTTTGACCCCTTCCGTCCACACGATCAACTTTTCAGTATGACGAACGTAGACGGAATAAACTGACTTCTTACAAAATACTAATACGATTAGCACTAGTGGGAAATTGACTAGTATTAGGACTGGTGACAATGTAATCCTGAGAGGAGCTAGTTCAAATAACTATAACGGTGGTTAATCTAAAAGATTTTTCTAGAGAATTTGTTTTTGCCAGAGTTAGCAAACAGACATTTCCTTCGTACTTCGTTCGCTACACTAAAGCGGGTGTTCGAATTCGTATTGAGCGTGTTGAAGCGCCGCTGATAAACTGAGAAGAGAATGACTTCATTTGGAAAGTCCAAAGCTTTCCGGAGATAGTACTTTTTTTTAAGTGTTAACTTCTTTAGGCGCGTTTGGCATTTTTTCGCTGGGGGTAAAACAAAGAATTCGCGACACGCGCACTTTGTTGCACACCCGTTTCTGGACACTTGCTGCAATGATGGTGACACGCGCACTTTGTTGCACACCCTTTTCTGGCTACTTGTGCCTATGCAGCTTTCTAGAGCATGGAAACTTTTAATTGAGAATATGACATGAATTTTGAGAGCGGCGTCTGCATTGCGAGAATATGAAACGAATGCTGAGAGCAGCTTCTGAATTGCTCCCATCAAGCGCGGGCTATTCAAAGTCTAGTAATAACAAGCCTTGTATCTTCGTACAAAAATTTCCGACCGTTGATTGTGTGCATGCATATATGAACATCAATGCTGAGCAAAACTCAATGCATACTTCGTGAACTCGGCGAGACAAAGCCAGATTCTCTCTTTACGATAAAGTATGAAGAACAGAAAAGGAAAGAAAATTGAATCAGTTTTTTTATTTCATAAATCAAAACAAACGAGCAAATATGCACCAATACATCCCCATATAAACTCATAAAATTTTCCGACTTATGGTTGTATTCCAGCGCGTATAAAAATGTTGCATTCTCTTTCTGATAGCCTGACATCGTCATTTGAAAAACTTGTGCATGCAGCTGTTCGCCTTTCACTCATTAACCATATGAAGATGAAAGACTTGTTAATTTCTAGACTTTGGGGCTATTTTGCCTCGCACACATAGAATTATACGCTTCTGTTTGTAAGTGGAGCTCAACCAAAAGTTTCCATGCTCTAGACAGCTGCGTGTCACCATCGCTGCTGTCTGTTGCTGGACCTCGACTAAAAGTTGTCATGCTCTAGCCAGCTAAACGGCTGCAATATTTAAATATTTTGCTTGGATTAATCACTTTCGGCGACTTGGAATACGTTTCGGCGTTTTGCCTATTCGACTGGGCGTCTGTATTTTACTTACATAACTAGGGTAGTATCCCAGTAGAGAAAATCGCAAGTATTTACTGTGGGAAGTCGATTTGGAAGTACTTCTTTATTTAGTGTTTTCTGTAATGACTTATAAGTAATGCAGAGGAGAATGGGTTTGGCGACCAAGCGTTTGATTTCGCGCAAAAAGCGTATTGATAAACTTCATAGCTGGTCGTTTTCTTTGTTAATCGTCTCAGTTATCTCTAAGTTTTTTATCTTTAATGTATAAACATATATTTGAATTTATGTTTATGATATAAATATAAATCGCTTAATTTTACTTCAAGCTACCCCACCTCTTCACGCCTACCCCACCTCTTCACGCCTACCCCAACTAAATTACATTACAAAAATTTACAGTATAATAACTTTGTATTATGAGTTTAATAGTAAATGTAGTATAAGTACTTCCAAGACACATTCTATGGAAGGGATAAAAGAAGTACTTCCCAACATAGGCCATCGCCGTGTTAATGTAATGCCTTTTTTGTACTGGAACTGGGTGGAAGTACTGAACTGCTTCTGTAGAAGTAGTTTTTCCAGTACATCCATTCCCTACTGGTATGTTATATTATTTTCTATGTATTATATCGTCGGTCTAGAACCAGAAGAACGTAACCATCAATTTTGAAATTTTACAGGAGAGCTATTAAAAGATGAATTTTATGCATTATCGTTATGTGAAATGGAGATACGATAAAATGGAAACTACTACTATTATAAAATGTTATGGCCGAATTTATATAAAGACGGATAAAGTACCTCTTCTACAACCAGAAAATTCAAAAAAGGAATTATTTTTTTTTTTGGACATACCTTGTTCTGGTTCTAGACCGACGATATATTATCTATTACGTACTATATACAATGTACTGCATGTTATGTACTATGTTCTGAAAAAATTCAAATAGAATCCAGTAGGTTCGCATAAAAATTTAGATCCGTGACTTTGTTTGGCTGAATATAATATGACTTTTTTGCATATTTGCACAATGTTTAAAATAGCAAAAATTTCTGGTTCGTGACTATTGCATCAACCCGACGATAAGTACGGTGTACTATGTACACTACATATTTCCTATGAACTATTTATCTACTATTTTTACTAAAAACTACATTATCCCAGTCATCCATCGTCCGATCTTTGTGCGATAAGTTTAAGACAAATAGTTTAATTTCCAAAACATTGCAACACATTTTGGAGTGAGTGCATATAAGTAACAATTAAATAAACTTTAACAGAATATTCATAAATAAAATATATTAATCCTTATCGTCCTGCATTAAGATGGATTTGGAAATTTAGACTAGCCACAGAAGTTAACAGTTTTAAAGTGTGGTCCTGCGCACACTCGTTTTTTTTATGTGAAAGACTAGAGTCTCAGGAAAGGCCCTTTATACTGACAATCTATTTTCTTCGTATAGAGTGCAATGTCGAACAGCAGCTCTAGTCGGGGATCAAGGAACCGCCACAACCTTCCCGCGATAGTTTCAGTCCACCTACTCCCAACCATTACTATCGCGACTCTGACCCTGAGGGCATCGAGAAACAACTCGTTGGAGTGTTATGCCTCCTGAAACGAGTTGAGTCTCATCAACCAACCGATGACGTGCGCTTTGGTGGAGCGGGGAAGGGCTAAGGAAGGCTATGACACGAGGAATCAGGAATGTAAAAAGGGAAGAAGAAAGAAGGAAGGTTATGTAGGTGGGAAAGTGGAAAAGGCGAAGGACCGCGGGGCTGGCCGGGATTCGAACCCGGGACCTCTGGGATAGCAGTCAGGCGCCTTACCCCTAGACTACCGAGGCCCCCTAATATCAGACTTGGCCAAAAATAACAAATTTTTCGGTAACTAATGGAAATCCCGGGATGAACCGCAATTTCCCAAAACTGTAGAAAACAATTCCCCGTCAAAAAGTGCTGAACCAAGGCTTGAAAAATTCGTAATGTTGGTAAAAGGTGACGTAATTTTGGCACAATTTTTAAACTTTGTCGGAATTTGACAACAGATGTTTTGGAAGGCTATGGCTGTGTAAAATCTAAAAAATATCTCTTCCTTTAGAACGGGTCTCATTCCATCGAGTTTATTAGATTTTAGCAGAACTTATCAATTTAAGGTCTTTCTGACACTTAGGCGAAGTTTTTCCATTTCAACAAAACAAGGCCCGACCGAATGTTATGAATTTTTTCCAGGGTATTTTTTCGTTAATATTCTTCTTTCGGTACCTCAAAGAAGTCGATATAGTTTTTAATTATCGCGGTATCGGGAAGGTACAAAAATCACGAACGTCGTTTAAACAAAAAAAAAACGGTTGGACCGAATTTTATGAAAATCTTTTCAGATCATATTTTGGTTAATATTCTTCGAACGGCACCTCAACTAAGTAGATATCTTTTATGGTACGCGCGATATCGTGCAGGTACAAAAATCACTTATGTCGTTTAAACCAAAAAACGGCTCGACTGAATATTATAAAAATCTTTTCAAATTATATTGTCGTTAATACGTTTCTAACGGGACCTCAAGTAAGTCGATATCTTTTGTGATTCGGGCGGTATCGTACAAGTACAAAAATCACTTCTGGCGTTTAAATCAAAAAACGGCTCGACCAAATTTTATAAAAATCTTTTCAGATAATATTTCGGTTAATCACGCTTCGAACGACACCTCAACGAAGTAGTTACTTTTTTGGTTCGTGCGATATCGTGCAGGAAAAAATGACCACATACGTACGCACACAAACATACTTTTTCCCACATTTTTGCTTGAAATGCTCTTGGGACCTTGAAAAATGAATATACGTTGGAAATTTCGATTTTGGTTTTCGGACCGATTACAATAACTTCCCTATACTGGAACGGTTGCACGCTCTTAAAGTTGCCATACTTGATTTCCTATGAAATAATCACAATAAAATGTCATAAAAAATAGATGATTATAGTAATTTTTTATATCTTTCTCTTTCCCCATAAGCCCCAGAATTTGTTGCAACTAGGTTTTTCCACTCACATCAATTATATCTCTTTCAGAGGTTGTTTAATCATTGGTTTTATAAAAAGGTGGTCCAAGGAATTTAACAACCCCTTGATTACTAAACATCTATACATTTCTCTTGTCAGACCATTACTCGGATATGCGTCCCAGGTTTGGTCTCCTCACTACAATTCGCATGTTAGAACTATTGAATCGGTTCAACGAAGGTTTCAGTTCCTTAATGGAAAGGTCGACTCAGGTTTTCTAGGTCGCCGTGTGTCATTTAGAGAGAGTCGTTATAATCTGCGAGGTCCACCTCTTTTACAAATCAACTCCTCTAACTCGGTATTACGGCAGATTTGAACCTGTCAATCGTATGTTCGTTAATGTTAACAATAATATTAATGTCTTTAGCGTGAGCATTAGTAAAGATGTCTTTAAACGGAGTCTTTTAAATCTCACGTGACCGCTTATGTTTCCTGTTGCTTGCGTGGGTTACATGTTAATTTGGATGTTTTGAATTTTACTAATTTTATGTTTGCAGGCTTAGTTGTGAGCCTCATCTCGGAGCTAGAGTGAGCTGAGTAGGTAAACCTTTCTTGGCCCAGCTGAGAAGTGCGCCTTCTGTGTTACAATTTTCTACATCTACAATTTTGCCAACGTTGGATTATAATAACGTGAAATATAAAAACATAAGAAAAATTTAAATCGATTGTTTTCCATTTAAAATGGAGAGTTTCAGAATGATCAATACACCTACTTTGAATTTGAATAATAATGCCTCTTACTTTAAAACATTCTAATGCATTTGTTTAAAAAATTAAATGCGTTACACAGATATTAGTGAAGAGTTCAAAAATTTTATAGCAGTCTTTTTATTATTATATTTAAATTCAAGCATATTAACAATTAATTATTGCACAAAATTCTTCATTTACACTATTTTTATTTTAAACAACCAAAAAACATATTATGGGTTCAAAATTGGGTAATCGGTATATACAAAGGTTCCTTATGTAAACTAAAATTCGTGTGAAACCCTATTTGATAAAAACTAAACAAATCGTCAGATAAGAGAATGTCTGAGAAATTTTATATATAGAAAATTTATCTATTTCTTCTAATATGGCTGGGATGGGTTTGATTTACATAAATCGAGTTGTGCATTCGAGTCATATACGTATAGTCACTTTGAATAAATATTTACATTTAATTTTCCTCACTTCGTTTGTTAAGTAAACATTTTCTCCTAAATCTAAGAATGTTTACATATCGCCACTCTTTTATGGATTTTATTTTGGAATTCTTTTGCTTCTGCACTGGCATCGTCGGATATTATTAACTGATAAAAATTTAAAATTTATTAACTTTATAACATAAACAACTTCAGCCTTAATTTTTCGATGAGATTTTTGCATTTATTTTTTCGATCAATAATGAAACAATTCGGTATTAACTATTACAGTAAGATTCTTACTTTTGATTTGATAGTTTTTCTTTTAAATATAACGGCAAGCGTACCTTTCCCGCTTTATTTAAAAACTAGCAAAAACCCGCGTGCCTTGCAACGCCATTCAATAAAAAATATTAGCTGCGTTCCTTTTCTACTATTTAGTACTTGTGAGCAGAGCAGGAAAGGAACGCAAAATTTTCTGATTTGAGTAAAATCTCACTTGAAATTTTTGACGTTACTTTAAACTTTACAAATAAAAAATTCTTAAAAGAAGAATTTGTGACACAAAGGAGAAATTAATGCGATAATTTCTAAAGTAAAACGAAAGATAATAATTTTTGATAATTATATGACTGAAGCTTTATTTATGGACGTTTTTATATGAGTAAATCAGCTCGACACAAATAAAAGCCATCTAGCGGGTAATGGCGTAAGTGAAAATAATTCACAATAGACTCAAAATGGCCGCTTCCCCCCTAGCGGATTTCAATTGCGTAATTGCAAGTGATATCTACTCGTTTATAAGAGCAAGTGTAGTTGCTAGTACGCAAGCGTAAAAAATAGTAAAAATTAGCAGAAAAGGAACGCAGCTATTGTGTGTGCAGAGCAGTGTTTCCATATTGGGCGCTATTCCGCTAATTGGGCTATCTTTTTAAAAAATTTGCGTATTCAAATATGTAATATAAAAAAGAGCTTCCGCCCAATGGGGCTAATTTTTATATTGCTGGCACGCACCTGTAGCAAAAAAAAAACATAAGCAGGCGTGGTCTTGGATGGCTCCACGAATTTTTGAAACAAATATGAAACAAAATATGAAACAAAAACCTTTTACAGTCGACTGCAAAGTAAGTTTAAAAATAAGTGCTTTGCTTAAAGTTCATTTGGCTTTCAAACCCTGAGAGAAACATATTGTAAGTGTAATTAAGTTGAAGTGAAATTCCAAATGAGTAATTATAGCAGAGGTAGGTTCATTTTATCGTTGGTACAAAAAAAAACAACTTAAATAATAATGACAAAGAAGAAGATCCAGTGTCAAGTAGTGTTTCCAAACAATCAAGTCCAGCTCCTGCTCCATCATTTACGGAACTAAGGGTTCAACATTAACGTTTGTCTACATTAAGGTGTTATTATTACTATTTTTTACAGGCGTTGGATCCTGATTTTGTGAACAACACTCTGTCTGAGGAGTTTGAACTAACTGCGAGAGATAATAATTATTTTGGTCTAAATGGTCTTTCTCCTGAACAAGTTGTTACCGAAGACCAAAAGGTTTTTGAGGATGAAGAGTGGTCCGGTTCTGAGAATGTGTTATTATTTCAAGACAATGATATAGATGATCCTACGTTCGTTCCTGGGGCAGCATCAGACAATGAGTCTTCTTCAAATGATTCTTTTGCAGGAGCTTCTGATTTGCTTCTGAGAGAGCTGGTGTTGAATCCAGTTCCTTTAAATGAAAAAGGCAAGAAAAGGATAAGAAATGAAAAAAACTGGATAAAGAATATAAAGAAGAAGAAGAGACTAAGCGGAAAAGAGTATGTTAATACAAAAAAATTTGTCACCCATGAGAAATCTATAAAGCCTCCCTGCCATGGTAATTGTCGTCTAAAATGCAATCAGAAATTTACAGAGGAGCAGCGTTTGAAAATACACTCTGAGTATTGGAATGCTGAAAGAAGCTGAGACTCAAAAAGGCAATTTGTAGTGTCTTCTATAAAAACGAAGCCTGTTGTTAGACAACGGATACGAGATGGCACAAAAGAAAGCAAAGCCGAGAGCCATTCATTTTTTTTAAAATTACATCACAGAGAAGAAGTAGTCTGCAAAACATTTTTCCTTAATACCCTTTCAATCTCTGAAACGTTTATGAGAGTTGCCTTAAAAAAGGCCAATGAGTCGGGTTTGGTGATGCCAGATCTTAGGGGGAAGCACATTCCAGCAAATAAATTACCAAGTGATAGCTTGGAGAGAATCAAAATTCACATTTCTAAGTTCCCTGTGTATCAAAGCCACTACAGCAGAGAAAGATCAAAACGTAAATATTTAGGCAATCACTTGAATATTTTTATAATGCACTCAATGTATCTAGATGAGTGCAGAAAAGAAAACATTAAACCAGAGAAGAAATGGGTCTATTCCAAAGTTTTTAATGAAGACTTTAACTGGTCTTTCCACTTGCCAGACAATGACACCTGTGATGTTTGTGACAAGCTAGACTGCCAAATTAAAAGTGAGAAAAATGATGCAACACTTAATGAACACAAGCTACAAAAAGAAAATCACCTGAAAGAAGCTGCACGTAGGTATGAACTAAAGAGGGAAGACAAGGTAAAAGGTCGTGCTACTGAAGGTTTCAGAGTTGTTATGTCTGATCTCCAAAAGTGTCTTCCAACTCCAGATTTGAAGAATTCCCAAAGCTTTTACTCAAGAAAACTCTGGACATTAAATAGTACTATTTATGACGCCACCATAGACAAGACTTGGTGTATGATCTGGGATGAAATTACAGCAGGTCGAGGGGGAAATGAAATTGCATCATGTTTATTTACTTGGGCACATAAAGAGCTTCGTAATCCTGAGAAACCTACTGAAAACTTGACAGTCTGGACTGATAACTGCAGTGGCCAGAACAGGAATATTAACATGATTTTTATGAATACTTATGGCTGCTGGAAAAGTTTCCCACACTTAAAGAAATCAACCATAAGTTCCTGCTTGCTGGACATACATGGAAGTTGACGGCAAGCATAGTGTGATTGAGAGAGCAAAAAAGCAAATAAAAAACCACACTATTTTTACCACAACGACTGGGCCAATTTTATAGCTTCATGTTCTAGAAAGAACCCCTTTATTGTGAGAAGGATGCGTCTTGAAGACTTTGTAGATTTTCTTTACTTGAGGAAAAAAGAAGCACCATTTGTTTCAAGGAAGAAAGACACGGATAATGAACCATTTTTGATATCACATGCAGTGTGGTTGCAGCTTCGTAAAGGAGATACCAAGTTGTACTACAAGACCAGTTTCACGGATGATGATGAAACTGTCGATCTCAAAAGAAAGCGGAGCGAAGAAGGGATTGTTTTGCCGTCGGTCATCCCAGCTATTACATTAAACAAAAAAAGATAAGTAATGAGAAATACAGAGACCTCATGAATTTATTGCAATGGGTTCCTGAAGAGTACAGATCATTCTTTGAAAATATTCCACATGGGAAAAGGAAGGGAACTTTCATGAGGATGACTCAATTGCTCTAGATTAGTGATATTTGTTATAATCTGTTGATTTTTTTCAGCCTTTAAAACTATAACAACATTTTGATATATACTATTTTTGTACAAATATCTTTGAATATAAAAAATATTGTTACAATGATGCTGTGTACTGTTTATTAACACACCTTGTCATAGTGCTAAGTCCTAAAACTGTTTTTATAAGTACAGCCAATATAACGCAAGTCCAGTCTTAAGTCCTAAAACGATTTTATAAGTACAGCCAAAAAAAACGTAAGTCCAGCCCTGACTAAATAAGGCGTTTATTCTAAAGGAAATACCTATAAATGGGTTAAGTATATACAATTTTAATAATGTCAATACTTTTTTGCTGGATAATTCAATTATTAGCTCTGCAGCCAGCGTTACAGTTAATTTTTTTACAGTTTTTGTGCTCTCCTGAAAAGTTGGCCTAGTGTGACTTACGTTAGTTTGGTTCCGAGGTACCGATTTGCTTAAAAAACTTACATGAGAGTGAATCGATTTCATTCGCATCACGCTCTCACCCATTGAAAAAACGTCAGATTTTTCGTATAACGTTGGGAAATGGGGCGGACGGGCACAAGAGGCGAAGAAACTCGGACTGTGTGTGCAACAGTTGAAATATACTTTGCCTTACTGCATAGATTTTCTGGCATGTTAGCTACGTTGTCGCCCAGACTTTCATTTATCTTATGATACGAATACAAATTCACCATTAGAGGTGAATTATTTCAGATTTTCCTTGTGGCTGTCACTGCCATATAGAAGTGGACTGCTAAATAAGCATGGGATTTTGCTTATTTAGCAGTCCACTTCAAACAGTGGCCCCAAAAAATATTGCTGTCTCACTTCTACGTTAAATTCATATGAAATTTAATCGTCAGCTCATGTCAGCGATGTAAACATAACTAGAAAAAATAGACAGGTATAGTTTTTGTTTTTCTGTCCCAATCTTGAGCTAAATACAATCTTGAGATAAATACATTTATTTAATGAAAAAACTGCTAATAAATAAAAATGAGTGATGGAAATTTATTTATATGTATTAATTATAGCAGACAAATCACCTATTTTCTGCTAAATTCGAAGAATTTTTGAAGTAAAACTTCTTTAGGGACGTTTGCTTAAAAAAATTTACATGAGAGTGAATCAATTTCATTCGTGTAACGCTCTCACACATGAAAAATCGTCAGAACTTTCGTATAACGATGGGAAAGGGTACGAGAGACGAAGAAACTAGGGGCTGTGTATGCAACAGCTAAAATACACTCTGCCTTACTGCATAGATTTTCTGGCATGTTAGCTACGGTGTCGCCCAGACTTTGCTTTATCTCATTATAGGAATACAAATTCACCATTCTGTAGAGGTGAATTATTTCAGATTTTTCTTGTGGTTTGGTCACTGGCCGGGCTTATGCCGCGGACACTTTGGAGTTGACTGACATGTTGGAAGCGGCATATACGAGAAGAATTTTCGGGGGTGGTTTGGGTGCTTAGAATACCAAAAGGGAGTGGTGAATTAAATGTGTGAGGAGCTGTTGTTTAAAATTGGCACCCACTTCCCCTTTGGTGAGATGTGCTGGACCTTTCCCCTTTTTAAATTACAATTTTTTTAACTTGCATAAATCGACGAATCGTTTATGTCAAAACATTACACTGTTGTGAAAATCGTTCCTGATATGTTTTTTGGGTCGCTGATTACGAAAATCGGGGTCCCACAGTCTTAAAATATGCATGTCACCTTTAAATATGCTTAAAAACTCCCTTTTTTAAGGATTTTTGCGATAATTTTAATTAAAATCAAAAACAATCCAATAAAATACATTTTTTGCAAATATTTATATTCAAAAGTGGTTGATTTATAACAAAGCAAATTTTATGATAAGGGATAATAGTAAAGGGCTGAAACTATCCCTACATCGACTGAAAATATAAAGGTTTGTAAAAAATGTTTTTTCAACTTTATGCTTCGAATTCGGTTTAATCAGCCAAAATAAATTATTTTCAACTACGCATAGAAAGAAGAATTTGAAAAAAGGTTGATTGCATATCTTTTTGCTCCCTTTAAAATTAATTGGCTCCCTAAAAGATTGTATGGGACGAAGTAATCAGGTAATTGGCTAGGTGGCCATAAAGGGTGCCAATACCATACTAAAGTAGATTGGCTCCCGTTCGCGTAGGTAAAGCGGCTCGCGTAGGTAAAGCTTCATTGTATGTGGTTGGCGGACTGCTTGGTAAAACAATGCCTGGGTTTGGAATAGTCTATGCCGATGCGGATGCAATTATTAATGATCATGAATGTAGCGGGAGCGGAGCATGCATACAGCTGGTGACATATCCTAGCGTATATGCGTTCAATTCGTTGATAAATAATATAGAAGTGTGTATTCAAATGCGACCTGACGGAATGTTCCATGAATGGAATGCATGCCAGGCAAAGGTCGGACTACTTTTAACTTTTTCTATAATGCCGCATTCGAAATAGCACACACAAGTATGCACAACAAACACATGCACCTTGCATGCACTCCCCAGTGGGAAAAAGGAGTGCTCCAAGAGCCATCTTGGAGTGCTCCAAAAGGAGCATAGAGTGCTCCCGTTGATTCTTTTTAACATTGCATGTCATTGCGAGAGAGCATACGTTTTTATGCTCCCAAAAAGGCGCTGTTGGAGCATTATAAAAAGCTTTTTAAAAAAGAAATATTCATGGGCGCCTGTAGGTATGTGATCCGGTATTGAAAAGCTTTTATTTTGTTCATCTCTTGCAATTGCCTTTTTCTTTCCAAGCCCGAGAGTGGCTTTACCAAAGCAGTCCCCCAACTAAATTCTATCCACTTCTAAAGCTGCTTGTCCTCCTTATCGAATGAGAGCCGGGCTATTGAGTATGCTAACGTCGCATTTTATGGACATGAAGATAGTTGCCCGTTTTCTTTTTTTATATAAAATTTATGAAAACTCCAACAAAGCTCCCTTGAGAGTGCTCCAAGTACACTCCCTTGTGCATCGCTCCCAATTTTTCCCACTGGGTCGTTACGTAGATTTTCGGGCTATGTGTGAAAGCCGGGACGGAAAAAACCATGCAATTTTATGAACCTCTGGATGCAATGCATGTACACTTGCATATGTCACCAGCTTACTTCCATGAGGCGAATGTTTAGATTTTCGTGCCTGTGGCGGTAGTATCCATGCATGTGGCGGAAGCGTGCATACCCGTGTGGGATGCGCACTTATATGCTATACGTACTAGGTGCACCCGCCTTTTAAGAAAATTAGCCAATAAAAATTATTTTTACTCGGTTACTTTTATGTTTTAATGTAAATAGGAATTCATAAATATTTTCAAATAGTATTTGTATCAAGTCCGTTAGTAGATTCGCATTATTCTTCCTGCATCTGTCGTTGACCTGAATTTTCTCAAGCGTACTATAGATCCGACAGACTTTCTACTATATCTATTGCATATTACTAGCCGTTGGGCCCAAAAGTTTTACTTCTAAAGTGTGGTCTTAAGCACACTCATATTTTTTTTTATTTGTTTACATAAACAAGTTTTCTATTTCTGGAGAAAACTGGTGCCATTCAGCATTGTCAATGAGCAGTCCATTCCTATATGTCAGTTGAAACTCTTTAACGGAAACTCTTAACTGGGTTTCCATGACGAACAACTCGGGTTCAATTTTGGTTGAACTCCCATGGAAACTCAGTAATAAAATATCTACTAACACCAGTATTTATCATTCTATATTTACAGTTAACTGGTCTATAACAGTGGTCGGCAACCTATGGCACTCGTGCCACTAGGTGACTTGGGAGAAGATATCACTGATGGCACACCAAAAAAGTGGCAATTCATTAAAATTTAAAAGTGCGACTGTTAAATAGGCATGGGCACTTGCTATTCTGATACATTACATATGTGTGAGAGTACATAGACGGGCATACTATATGAGAAATATATGTTACCGACAGCAGCTGCTTGGGACACCGTTCACTCGAATGCTGATATAAAGTTTCTTTGTAAAAAAAATTCACTAAATACATACATAACGCTTCTTTAATACCTCATGAGACATATGGCGAAAACAGTTGCCCTTCAGTGAACTCTATTTTGCGCGACAGCTCTCAGCTCTGACCAGGATCTACCAGTAGTTGCGGCCTCTGCAAATTGTGGTCAATCCAATAATTCTTCCATTTATTCCTTTATTGCATTCCAGATCTCAATTAACCCCAAGTTGCGGCTGTTCAACGGTAACGTAAGCAGTTCTTTTGTACGGTTGCGAAACATGGACAGTCACCCAATTTATTACAAAGCGCCTACAATTTTTCATCAACGGATGCCTATGTTGTATACTAAAAATTCGCTGACAAGGCAGAGTTTCAAATTAACAGCTATGGCGCCGTGCCGGCCAAGAAAGGATAGGCGGCCAAATGATTGGAGACAGACTTTAGTTCATAATACAGTTCTAAAATAAATGAGATATTAAAAAAAAAAAAAAAAAAAAAAAAATATTTGTTTTTGTAACAACATAAGCGCCCCTCCCAGAATTTCTTCAGGTAGCACTGGTTTGTAACCAGCAAAAATTTCTGAAATTACTTTACTTAATTTCCATTGGATATATTATATAAAACAGTTTTAGATATTCTGGAAAAATTTTTTCCAATTTCCTCATTCCTTCTTCTTGTTAATACCGTAAACGCAGACGATAAGTTAGTTGATTATTCGAAACACGATATAAAAACATAATAATTTTTAACCTAGCTAAAATAGCATTTATCTGAAATGCATTAATAGCACATAATTGTTTTTGTCCGCACTTTTCCACCTGATTCACATTTAGTGAAATATTTATAGCTTCCGCACATAAAAACTGAAGTGACAGCCAATTTCTATTGAAACTATCAAATCGACTTCCGCTGAATATAAAAAAACCCTGCAAAAGTCATTGGTTCTAGGGGGTGACAAATTAACCAATAAATTTACAATAATTCCACACTTTAATATTTATTATGCATAATCTAAAATCAAGTTGATTTTGGTCACTTTCTTCGCTTCCTTTAGTATTAATCACTTTAGTCTTATTCATTCTTTTGCGGTTTGGTGAATCTTAAATTAATTTATTCGAAAAAATATGCGTGGGAGTTGGAGCAAACTAAATTTATACAACTACTGCGGCATATAATAGCGTAACCGGCTTATTCACTGGCGCTTAAACATAAATTATGCGGTATTTTATACAAATTTCAGTTTCGACAGATTCAGTTCTGTTTTTTGTTATATTTAAAATTTTTGCCTAATAGTCCAATAACTGGATTGTGGAACTGAATCGCAGCTGAGTTGTTAAAGAAAGAAAGACCGCAACCCTTACATGAACCCAAGGTCTTAAGGCCCCCATTCAGTTATGCTGTAAACATACTAAGGGCGAAAATAGTTTCCACAGCGACTGGCAAAAACCAATAGAACACACAGCTTTTCTATGAGTATGAAGGGTGTAGCACAATATGCAGACCACTCGACGACAAGGTCGCCGAGAGTGGCGACTCAATCAATCCAAGTTCTATTTCATAGCCGTCGCCCCTCAAAATTGCCTGGGCGGTGTGACATGGGATTGTGTTGCTATTCTCGTATGTTCCTGTGCGCGTATGTAGCATTCGGATGTCGAAGATGATTATTCTTGTGTGTGCTTTTTAATTTGTGTGCACCGTCGCCGTCGCCCTTAGTATGTTTACAGCATTACAGATCACCGGCAGGCGGCAGGCCGTGGACCATAAATTCCCACATACATAAAGATTTTTGTCAGTTTTCCAGTGAGCCCAGTGGGTGTGTGGTAATTCTTGACCTCAAGGCGAGAAACGGCCTGCTGAAGGCTTGTATATGAAAGGGGGCTTTTAGACCCGGGGATAAACTGAAGCTTATGTCGAACTAACAGAGGCGATAAACGACATAGGCCTCAACATCAACAAAGTAACAGATGATGCAACAGCCCAGAGCTGGAAGATTTATAATGGGAACAAACAGTCAACAGTCTTCCTTGGGTTTATAATTACAAAACGAAGAAAAGCAAGAGATAACTAGCCGAATACTACTGGCTAGTAAAGTGTTTTACATCAAAAAAAAGTACTGCACTCAAGATTTGTGCACAGAAAAACAGCTAAAAGGAGACAGGTCAGACGGTCCTCTTGCTAAGGTCCACTAGGTTATGGCCAACTTAATCGTGCCAGGTTATTGGTGGATACCCGTTTCTCTCGTGTCCTAGTAGCGTTCTAATCTGAGCCCTAAAGTTTGTAAAGAGATGTTGGATTGAGTTTTGAAACTATTTTGTGTTAACAAGAGCAGCCGACAACAGCACAGAAGACCCGCATGGTTGCTAAAAGTCAACAAATCGTGTTCTAGTCCGTCTTCAAACCCAAATATCTAACAATACTATCTATACTGTTCCTGTATACAACGATGATTACATATGGATCCGGGACAGATGCAGATCGTCTCACCATGCCAAACTGGATGACGTCGGCTCGAATCTGCACCACAGGAGGCAGTTGCAGAGCGCAATTTTCGAACTCCATTTGTGGAGCCGCATAAGTATATAACAAAGTCTTTCAGAATTTCAGATATTTTTTTACAGAATAGATTAATTAAGTAGTTACATATTTCTATAAATAATAATTTGGAATGGAACGAAATTAGTTTCACGATATTTTGTTTAACTGCATAATCATGATTCATAACATGAAAATGAAATAATCAACTGCGAATGCAAAACAAAATTTCAGAATCACGCCGAACAAGGCTACTTTCTACCCAAAAACCACAAGTTGCTTCATGCGGAGTTTGAAAAAGTGCTTCAAGTTTCCATAATTGGACTTCTACAGCAATTTAAGCCCACGCCACATCCATCTCATAGCTAAGCGGCAAAATTTGAGTCATGCGAATTTGCGCGATTCAATTACGTCACTTCCAGCTTTTCTTTCATCTCAGAAACAGCGTCAAGTGCAGTCTCATCATCAACAACAAAAAAGTAGAGTTTTATCATAGTGAGTGACACAGACACTACTTGACCATCAACTCTATATGAAACTGGACAAAAATTGAACAAAAGCCATAAAAAAGAAAACTCTAGTCAAAAATGAAGACGGATGAATTCTGTAAAGGTGGAAGCTGCGCTACAGTAACTCGGCCCACAATCCACAGCGATAGAAGCAGGTAATGAGCGATTTGCAAGTGGGCAGCCGATCTCGATGTAAACATAATTTTGCGCTCGAGTGATTCTACGAAGGAAGGGGAGTGATGGTGTGGTAGTACGTACGGGCGGGCTCAATTGAAAATTATAATTATTTATTAACTTCGTGACTAACTTCATTCCACGCAAATAACTGCATTGCGTTGTAGCTAGCTGCATTGACTCTTTAATGAGGTTTCTACGCCGAAGGAAATTCTTGAAATGCTCTTTTAATTCGATAATTCGAAAAGGTTGTTATGGTTTATTTTTAGAATAAATCGAAGCCTACTAAATCTTTGGAACACCAGTAAGAAATTTGACAATAAACATGCACTCTATAGGTTGAGACTTTGTGGGCGGGCACTTCATCTCCATTTCCGAAAATTTTGAAGAGAAATCATGAACCAGGAAAGGTTTTGGTTATAAAGAAGACTTTTGTCTATAAAATGTTTTTAGTGTTATAAAGCGATTTATTTATAGTCCGTGAGCAGACCCGCTGAAAAGCTTATGTTTTCAGGAAAAAGAATTTAACACCTATTGTAACATTGGAGGTAGGAGAATACCTAAAATGTGGTGTGCCTGAACGCAAGTGTGGCTTAAGGTAACAAATTAGGTAATATTAGTGGGAGTTTATTATGCAACCCTATGTTATAGGCAAGAAGGATTTTTTATTAAATTGAAGTATAAACCTAATAATTACCAACGCATGGTGTGTCGCGTCTTATCTCTAGTATTATATAATTTTTTTATATGGAAAATTATTGAACTCGCGATATCTCGCGAACGGTCACTCGTAGAGAAAAAAGTGCCGTAGCAATGGTAGCTGCCCGATTTTCTTCTTCAGAGTCAAGTGTTAAAGCAAAATATATTGAATCGTGTAGGCACTTAAAGTGTTATTGTGACGTCACCTATTTGCTTAACATTGTAGATTTTTTTAAAACATTTAACGTTCCAACTCAGCAAATATGACATTTAAAGCATCGTTGTGTTGAACGGTGTTTGACAGCGTCCTAGTAGGATTTCTAGGCAGCACTTACCGATGGAAAACGTATTTCGATTTAACATTTCAATTTTCGGAGGTTTGTGTCTTTGGAAATGTAAGGAAATATTTTCAATTGTAGGGAAATATTATTCAAACATTCGTTTGACAGTTTGTTGGATTTTGTAGCAGTTTGTCATAATTAAATAAGTGTTATTTTCATAAATGGTGACAAACATCTTGCCTTTGACTTCAACTTACAATTTCTTGTTGATTTATTAACCATGCAAAGGATATTCGTGCAATCTACGGCCCTAATGCGTTGTGGAATAATGAACTCGTGTGAAAATTGATAGAATCCATTTCCGATTATTGGAGTACAATATCCCGAGTTTTTGCAATCATCAATCGCCAATCAAAATAATATTAACAAATCTATTTCCGTACAAAAATTGAATAATTTTTTTTTAAACTTGAGTAAATGCTTCTTGATTTCACCCTTACTAGATGGATGATGCTCATGAACTCCTTCCACTTCCATCATTCCAAAAACATTAATGTAGCCCTGAACTGTTTTAAAAGAAATTATTTAAAATTTTATGAGTAGAAAAATTTGTTGTCATTCATGTTTTAAAAAATAATATCAATTGTCAATGAAATGCGGGAAATGTATTTTGGCACACTTTGTAATTTCGAAGTGTCCAAGTGTGAAAGTAACAAATTCGGAATTGTATTTTGGCACCCACCCTTAATGTAAATAGGAATTCATAAATATTGATATTTTCAAATAGTATTTGTACCAAGTCCGTCAATAGGCTCGTCACTATACTTCCTGCATCTGTCGTGGGCCTGACTTTTCTCAAAGCGTACTATATATCTGACAGACTTTCCACTATATCTATTGCATATTACTAGCTGTTGGGCACAAAAGTTTTACTTCTACAGTGTGGTCTAAAGCACGCTCATATTTTTTTAACACTATAAGCATTTTCTGTCATCGAAACTGAACTTTTCGATAGAATGGTGTTAAATTTGATTGTTTGTATTTAGCAAGCAGTTTCCCATTTTTTATTTTAGTTAAGTTTCACAGATGAATCTTTAATCAACAAAAGTTTTGCCACCCCACACTGACTTACTATCTGAAATACTTTTCTAGTCAATTCCCAACGAGTGCATCGTTTAAACAATAGTCGCCTTGTGAAGAGTTCTGATAATATTTTATAGCAAACTCGTGACTTAGGGTGAGTTGCACCAACTAACTTTAACCGTAACAAAAGCTAATTCGGCTGTCAAATCTCCGGTTAGACAAAACGGGAGTTGCACCGTTTAACAATTGTTAACATGACGTAACATTTTAACGTTAACTTTAACCAGGCAAATTTTCCCGGTTAATGTTATTGTTATTGTTAACTTATGACAGTTGTCATAGATCCAGACAGGGGTGCCATTTTCAATAAACTCACAAACTGTGTAACTTAGGCCCTTCCCAGCAAACCACATGTAATGCATAGAACAAAGAAATGCATTCGCCGTACATTACAAGTAAGCTATCTGAAAGTTATCAATCAGCGACTGCTTACAAGTGCCTTACAAATACATTACAAGCAATGTATTAAATTGTTAGGATTTTGGGAATTCAAAAGCGTATTATAAAGGGCCAAATACACGAGCACTCCATTCCGCCACGCTAACAAATTTTTGTTGGAGTCTTCAGTAATTAAGCTAATAAAATCGTAGCATACATACATACATACTGAAAATTATTCATTTTCTATTTTCGAGAGAGACTATACGGACGTCACATGGTAGAACACATATCCAGAAATTCAGGGCATCTAAAATACAAAGTTCAACATAAAATTATTAATAAATTTTGTTTTAAAAAACTATTTTATTATTAAATGCATTTTTGGTCGATTAGAATCAATGCATTTTTTCCTAGGGCAATCCTAATGCTATTCAATACATTTTATTAGTTTTATGAAATGCCTTTTGTAATGCATTTCCCACATCTATAAAATGTATTTGTAATTTATTATTTATGCATTACATACTTCTATATGAAATATATTGTTAATGCATTACAAGCAATGCATTTCATCCTAGGACATGCCTAATGTGTTTTAATGCATTCCGTATTACTTACAAAATCCGAGCTCATATAACATCTCAGAGTTCAAACGCAAGGTTCATAGACATCTACTCACGCACCCCCCAGACCCCTAACCTATCCCTTCTCCTCTATCCTTCAAAGCAAGCTTACTACTAGAGACTGGCCATGACTCGAACGACATGACAAACTAGTAGTACAAAGGGTAATTCCTAAGCTTGACTTTACCACATAAACAAAAAAAAAAAAATGCTTTCTGTAATGAATTTCATTCATTTCTGAAATGTATTGTGAATTCATTTTGTATGCATTCGTGGTTTACTGGGTTCATACACGAGGGAGCACGGTTCCGGAGCAAAAGCTTTTTCTGGGCAAGGGAGGCGTGCGGAGATGAAATAAGTGGAGATTTTCGTGCTTCGGTGGAGACTTTTCTGCTCCTACTTTCGACCTGCGAACACGGGAAGCACGCACTCACACAAATACGAAATTAATGGAGTTTAAAATAATAAACATTCCAACAGACAACAATTAACAATGAAAAAACATGCTGCCGCTGCAGCTGCAGCTGAAATCACCAACGCACTATTTTCATCCATTATTATATTTAATTAATTAATTATTAATCATAAATAATGAGCTAATTTAAATAAATACCCGACCAGAGTCAAAAAATTTGACATCTCACTAATACAAACAATCATCGCGTAGCAACACAAAAGCTGCTTCCTTTGCTAATGCTCCGTGTATTTTCAGGAAACTTGGAGCGAAGCTTTTGGTTCCAGAACCATGATCCCTCGTGTATGACTGGCCTTATAAATACACAAAAATGTAAATTTAAATCAAAGTAGCCGTTAACGATAACTTTAACAAACGGTTGGGTGGTGCAACTCATTTTTACAAACTGGAACTTTAACAACTTTGTTATTGTTAAAGTTAATTTTAACAATAACTTTAATCAATGATTTGGTGCAACTCACCCTTAGAAAGCACTACGTGTTCTATTTAATATTCACTTTAATCCAAAACATGTCGGGTAACTACTGACAATCATGCCCTTAAGGTATCCTAATGAAAAAATTTTAATTATCTCCTCGTTTAGAACAACTTAATTGCAATTTGCAACGACTTAAAAAATTTATGTAGTGAAAGTGACACAGAGCTTGATTCCCCATTCATATAGTCGATTTTGAAAGTATGCTAATTAACTAAAAAAGATGTAAGAAAAGATTTGAAGTGAAACCTCATTAAAAGTGAATCGGCATCTGGTGAAATATAGAGATTCGTATTGATATGTCGAACGTGCTTAATGATATATTTGGCAGGCTGATTGGGAAAATAAAATGACAAAGCGGCGCGGCGTCTTAAATTAAACGCCCCATGTTAACTATCAATTCGTTTTATTACCTTTTGAGAAATTGAGAAGTTTTAATCTTCAACGAATGGACAACAGACAGAGAGGCTTTCCTGTTTTTGATTTTCGAATATTTCTTTTGATATACAAAAGCTTGATTATAATAAATTTGAATTTATAATTAAAATAAATTAAAGCTATTTTTAAATCTGATTTAATCCAATTTGCAATTAGTGATCAAATAATAATCAATAGGATCAGTCGTTTTAAAAAATGTGATTTATGCATTTATTTTTCTTTGGAAAATATAGCGGCTTTTGTCATTTTACAGTAGGATGTCCAAAAAAGAAAAAGAGAATATGTAATTGCTACTCAGATTAAAGCGTGAGATTGAAATTAAGTTTTCCCCTGGTGAAACCTCATATTCCCTTTTTACAAATGTTACAAATTGGACTTAGAGACCTAAAGACTGAACTGGAAGGCTCAACTGGACTACGCTATCAGTAAATCGACTAGGGCTGTTTGGGTTGAAAAAGGCTTTTGTGTAAGACATGGGGTGACGACGTACTCGTAGTACAACACGATCGATAAACCTGTTGTCACTTATGGCGCTACAGGATCATGGCACAGGATATAGTGTGCTCAACCTTGAGAAAGATTTGAAATGCAATATTTTCGAATTATCAAGCTACCATTAATTCATTTTAAACAAGGAAGTTTTCCTGCAAAATAGTTGCAGGGTATTTTGACGTACCAGATAAAATTTTGTTCTGCTGGATCCTCGGACACTGGGATATCGAAGGCGCTGGTGGAGGGCTCAGAGCCCTTTTGTGGCATCTTATGGTCCAAGTCTCTGATAGAGCAATGGTTTAAGAGACTGAGCCTGGGGTATTGGGGAATCAATTCCAGGTCTCAGATAGGCAAAGAACAAATTATACCTTTGGTCTAAGGCGCGTTATCACACTAGTTCTTAATCTGAAACAGGCATGCACAGCGTTATGCTAGCGACATAGATTAGGTTTATCCCGTATCGGTTTTTTTCGTTCAAAATGGAACTCAAGCAATTACGTTAGCTGTGACATAGTTTATGTTGAAACCGAATCGGTTTCAGAAAGCATGTAATTACAGCGACGGGAATATCGGGGACGTTATGGTTGATTCGCCCTTTACGGAACGTCAACGTCAGGTCACGGAATGACAACGGCAGGTGAATTTTGTTGTCGATTCGCACTTAAACGTCACGTCAACGTTACGTGAAATTTACCGTTCAGTCTAATAAAAATTAAATAAATTATTTTCCGCATTGCTAGTTTAAATTGGTATTTGGAATGCCAAAATTTAATAATAAAAAGTTAACTGTGATCGTATTAATTTTGGATGAGGAAGAAGAAATTTTGCGGCATATCATACAGCTCCTTACGTATATAAAATATAGTTTCAAACTAATCTTGACGTGGGTATAGTGCGAATCAACTTTTATCCGTACGGGAAAAACCTAATCGTATGTCGCTAGCTTTAAACGGCCTGGATGGAACCTAAACCAAGCAGATACCGAGCAGATATAAAAGTTTTTATGTATAGTACGTTTCTTTTTTTACTACAGCACGGAGTGAATATTTAACATTTTGCGTGGATGTAACATTTTGTATTGATTCTAAATTTCGATTATCTAATCGTTTGTCTTTATGTGGGAACTACTTTTAATGAGTCGTTCTAGGTTAAAGGAGTCCGAGGAACGCCTCAAACCAGAACTAGTTGGCTGACATTTCAATTTACCATCAACTAGTAGTGCTAAAATCATCCAAAAAAAACAAGAACAATCTATTTCCATATTAATTAGAAGCTATTATAATATGATGTTGTAAAGGGTAACGAAATTTTTACACGATTTTGAAAGGTTGTCGGATTTTGACAAGTGATGTTTTGATGGCAGGCTATCGCTGTGTAGAACCTAAAAAAGGTCACTTCATTTAGAACATGTCTCATTCCATCGAGTTTATTAGATATTAGCAAAACTTATCTATTTAAGGTCTTTCTGACACTGAGCCGAAGTTTTCCCATTTAAACCAAATAAGGCCCGACCGAATGTTATGAAATTTTTTTTCCGGACTTTTTTTCGTTAATATTCTGCTCTCGGCCCTTCAGAGAAGTCTACGAACGTATATAGTTTTTTGTTTTTGTAAAGTGATCGTGGACAGATCAAACTAAATTCGGCTCGACCGAATTTTATGAAAATCTTTTCATATTTCGGTTAATACGCTTCGAACGACACCTCAACGAAGTCGATATCTTTTTTGGTTCGCGCGATATCGTGCAGGAAAAAATGTCCACATCCGTACGCGCGCGGGCACACACACACACATACTCCCACCCAATTTTTTGCTTAAAATGCTCCTGGGACATTGAAAGATGAAAATACGTCGAAAATTTCGATTTCGATTTTCGGACCGATTACAATAACTTCCTATACTGGGAAGTTAATAAAAAAAGTGAAATCGTTCTGAATAAAGGAATGCAGCAGCGATAGTGGTGTCGAATTGTAAACGCATTAAACGAAACGAAGCAGCAATAATGTTGTGGTGCGTTTACATGTTTCTCTCATTGGGCTGGCGTATACGCATCAACACTTGGTAAACCGGTTTGTTATCACACTCTCGTAGTGCATGGGTATTGCGTAATCCCTGCGTCTACACTTTGCCATGGCCATTTCCATATGACATGGGCAATAAGACCCTGAAACTTGGCCATTTTTAATGGTAGGTCTTATAGCCGGCCATAAAATCTGTCATGAATTTGGCCATATTTTGACGTTTTTTCAAACAGCTATGACGGATGGTTTAAAATTTAGTTTGATTGGGTACTTTTAATAATTGTGAAAAATACTTGATTCGGTAACATTTGTGAAGATATGCCATTTCTTCAAATGAAAATCTGCCATGAATAGCCCATCACCATAATATTTGACAGTTCAAGCCGAATAGAATGTGTAGACGTAGTTTTATTACCCTTTAACGAGATAATGTGTATGCCCGAGAATGTTTCTTTATCTTTGAAACGCAAATGTGTAAGCTTTACGCAAAAATCTTTTGTTGAACAAGTAGGTACAACACTTCCCTCTGTTCCTTTTGACCTTTATGTCATAAAAACCCGATTTATCGATTATTCAGAGTTCTTCCGTGTACGTCGGCCCTTTCATTGTTGCTACTGTCATTACCATTACTGTTCTGCACACATACAGCATTAGCCGAAACAATACGATCTCATTTTCGTGTGATTTCGTTAAAAAAATAAAAAAAAAATAGTGATTAAGTGTGTTTTAAGTGTTTTAATTGGTAAGGCGATCATCTTTTTTTTACATTCACGGTGTTTTTTTCGTGTTTATTTACGAAAAAATGTTGAAAATTTAATGTTTTGTGTAGTTATGGAATTACAAGTGAGTAATACATAAATTATGAAATTATTATTAAAAATATAAGTGCCAAAAAACACCTTTATTATTCACTTTTTCTTTCATAATTTTCTGCACTTATATGTTTAATAATACATAATTGCATAATAAATTAATTATTGACTTTAAAATCACTATTAATTTAATGTTCAGCATTCTTCTCCTTAATAAACACGAAATAAACACCGCGAATGTAAAATAAATTGATCACTTTAACAACACACTTAAGACACGCTAAATCACTAATTATTTTTTTTTTTTTTATTAAATCACTAAAGAGCTAATCACTGATAATCAATGTATAGTTTAAAGTGATAAAATACAATATTTTTCCACTTTTTACCACAAAAATATAACAAAAACAGTCCCGAACCTATACCGCACCAGATAAATTCTAACCAAAGGTCAGATTTTAGGACCGTCTTCAGTTATGGTTGTATTAGTTGAACCGAGAAGTTTATGGCCTGTGGTTGAGAGGGTCTTGTTCACTGACATATCCGTAAAAAAAGTTTTCTATTTCTGGAGAAAATGGTGTCATTCAGAATTGTCAATCAGCAGTCCATTCCTATATGGCAGTGGTCTTGCTACATATGTACGCACACATACACACACACAAACATACTTCTTCTCAAATTTATGCTTAAAATGCTATTGGGACATTGCAAAATGAAATTACGTTAAAAATTACGATTTCGATTTTCGGACCGATTACAATAACTTCCCTATGAACTGGGAAGTTAACAACCTACTACTACTTTGAGAATGAGAATAGATTTTAAGATGTAATCATTCAATTAGTACAATAAATATCACGATTACAGAATGCCCATGCAATACAATTTTCAAACATAAGGACCTGGAATATGCAGTTCCAATATAAAATTGATTTGCCACAACTGAACAGGGATGCCGCGAATATTCGTATTCGCACTCGTATTCGCGAATATTCGCATTATAATTATTGATATCCGCATCCGTATTCGCATTCGCATCAAGCAATGCGAAAGTCTAACTCGATAATTCGCCTGTATTTTAGTGAATAGTGAAGATAGCCCCCTCTCTAGAACTTTTGTTTTCTCTAAAAATATCCAGAAATTACCCCTGAAAATATGTATTAGCCACGCAGTCCAACAGAGAGATTATTAAACGTCTAATGACCTATACAAGTTGCGAATTAGGGGGATATGAGTATTTTAAATCTTTAGAACGGCGATATATCATGAAGGACAACTCGTACGGGAATAGTATATTCTGTAACAAGTTTGGAATGATGCATATTCCGGCGGTCCACGAGTGCGGAATATGCCATTCAAAACGTGTTGCAGACTATACTTTTTCTACGCCTCTAAAATAGATTTTATTATTATTTTGTAAACAAAAACGTACCTACCTAATATAAAGCTATTGTCACAACTGAAGAAAATTACAGTTAAGAATCAATGGCATTTACTGGTAAACAGCACCAATATCAGTTGAACGGATAAAGGCGCAACCTATTCCTAATTAAATAATTTGACAATAGATGCCGCCGAAAAGTTATTCAAAAAATGCTTTTATGTTCTGTAATTTAATGATTGAATTGTTTATTTAAAGCAAAAATGGTCTAGCGGAACTTCTTTGATTGTTTATTATTGAAATATTTCTTTTTTTCCTTTAATTTATTAATTAATAAATAAAAAGAATAACACCATCATATTCTTGGCTTTTGAGCAACAGATGTCGCCCCTAGTAGTCATTCCATAACAAGTGATGGAATGAATATTCCACACGGGTGCGGAATGCCCGCAATTCCGTGTCTAAAAGCAATATCAGAGTGCTCGTATTCTACAAGAGGCGTAGAAAAATGTATTATATCATTTTGTGTAGATATTCGCATGATATACAAAAATTGAATATTTTATGATAGGACTTGCCATTTAAGAGATATTAGCCAAAAATGGATTTTTGTTTTTAGGGGGCTGTTTTTAGGAGACAACCAATTTTCCGAAACTTTTTTTTTAACATATTCTACTCACTAAAAACTATTTTTAAAAAAAGTTTCGTGAGTTAACATTTAGTTAGGGGTCTGCAATTGAATTTTGCTCTGACGACTGGATTATATAACTTTTGTTAATACATAATAAACGTAATATAAAGATTTTGTAGTTTTTTTTATACATCGGCTCCCTGGTATTCGCATTCGCGAATATTAGTTTCCAATATTCACATTCGCGAATATGCAAAAACTGACATTCGCGGCAACCCTGCAACTAAATGATTCACCTGATTCATTTGGCGCTTACATGGGTGAAGCTTCTTCGTTGTCCAAATATTTTTTACTACTTCTTTTATTTCGGTCTGACGGGTGCAGCGAAGTGCACTGGGTTAGTCCTTTCATAAATATACATCTCTCACGACAAATTTCAACATTAATATAATAGATATCCTCAAATAGTATCATTTCCCATTTCGATTCAAACTTGCCACCAAATGTTTATGCTTCTTTTCTCTATTTCTGCCTGATTAACACATTCAGTTTACCTTTCATATTATGTGCATTGACAAGCAACAAAGTCGATAAATTCTACCTCTTTTTTCTGATAACTCTATTGATCTGTTTCCTGATATTCTTATCTAAAAAGGTATTCAATACACACGCGAACGGTCTGAACAGAATCAATATCATCACCTCACTCGGTAGGTAACCAAAACCGTGCGATACCAGGTTAAATCCCTATCTCACGATCTAACGCAATTCTAAACAATTCGTTTCGAATTAATCGCCTGCAGCTTATTTCAAATTCACGAAGAATTGTTGAAAGGGGTAAGGGACATGAAGATCCAATCATCAGCACAATTTTCTTTTGTGATTTTAACTGAAACACATTGACTTACCATGCAGCCGCTTAATGACCCCAGGTCTGTCAAGTATGGAAGTGCTTTTTATTGTCCAACTCCGGATGTGTAAAATGTTATTTGCCATACACGAATCTATCCAATTGGATATTCATTCCCTCTTATCCGGTTTGGCTCTTTCTCTGTATGTTCAGTGAATTCACATATGATCACAAAACTTGTAGAATATAATCAGATACTAGCATTTCACGATGTCAAAGCACTCACGACACTAGATGCGACTCGGCATAAATTCACTTTGTCTCGAAGGTTTGGGCACAAAAACAAAACACAAAAACAAAACACAAAAAACGAAACGACTCTTGATAAAGGGTTTAACGGAATGGATAAAAAACCGAGAGATAATGACCCTGATACCCTTTCGTAAAAACTAGTCGGATGTTGCACACTTGTTGCACACTTTCTAGATGTTGATGGAGATTATTATGCTTTTTTCTACACTTTAATATATACGATCACTTTTTTAATGACCACAATTAACTAGGCTTTTTCTTTTTAGGGTGTAGCTACTGCACTAGTTACAGGATTGGGTACTAAACCCACCAGAGCTTATCTTAGTTGATCTTCTAAACTATACTATATCACATGGGTGCACATTATTTATGATTTGAAAGTTGTATTTATGGAAAACTAATTAAAAACCGGTTAGCTGTAAATAAATCTGTGTTAAGGTATAAAATTTCGCGTTCTGGATACGAGGATATGTCCACTGTCTACAAAGCTCGATGGTGAACTGACTATCGCGTATGGTGGCTTCAGTATCTGACTATAGAATCGGAATCAGTATAGTGAACTTACTAAGCAGAAATGCAAGATCGCTTGCGCGCAGACACTGAAATTATCCAATGGGTGGGTTTGTGGTTAGTGTATAGTAGCCGAGTAGCTTAAGTTAAAGTGATCTTTATTTGGTTATCCAATTAAATATGCTAACCCCCGGCCATGAGTCCGCTGGTATTCAGACATGTCTTTCCCCTATTTTCCAGAAAGATAAAGTCGACCCTGCATTTTGTTCCATTGATTAAAGCGAACCCAATAAAAAGCGCGATTTCGGTGCTGCGATATCAATTTTGTACATTTGTATTTATGTGTAGATACGCCTTTGCGATATCTTGTCGATACATCGCTGAGTTGGGCAGTAATCGATTTCAATTGAATCTGGAAAGTAATGTTTATCCATTTCCACACGAATTTTATTTTTGTAATGGCTAAGTGCTTCTTTCAACGGTACTAAAGTGGATGATGCATGCATAAAATGATGGAGTTACTGATCGTGTAGGCTGGAAGATGCTGTGCGCTGTTGGATATGGAAATGCGTCATTTCGATATAAAAGTCTAGTCAGATTACGACTGCTTCAAGAAGAGAAAAAAAAACTTTAAAACTGTCCGCTTTTTTTATTATTGACTTCTACATACACATAAAAGTTTAGTAAAAAAAAATTAGTGAAACTTTCAATGAAAGTGACACCGCATACATTTCCTTACACGTATAAAGCGCAGTTCCTTTTGGATAAAGATTTAGAAGAAGTAAGAGCTGGTAGATAACTTGTGTTTACATTGAGATTTTTTTCAAAATCGGAATCAGAAATATTAGAAACTATTAATTTTTTCAATAGCAAATTTCCGCATATACGAATTGGTTACATTCTACATATATCATGATATAGTTGAATATCCTCCTAAAAAGACCTTAAAGCCACTAGCTACTTTGCATTAAATATTGATAAATTATACTTCGTAATTGTCAAATAAAAGATCATGGAATGTGAGAACACTGCTTGCTGAGGGACTGCTGGATGAAGTCCTCAACGAGATGAACCGATATAAAATCAAGATCATGGGACTTAGCGAGACCAGATGGCCCGATGAGGGTGAACATATCCGCCTAAACGGTGAGTCCTTCTTTATATTCTGGTAGAAACGAAACCGAAAGCCGTAGGAGTGGCGTTGGTGTAATACTCACCAAAGAAGCCATGCCCAGTCTCATTAGCTGGTCACCAGTTTCTGAGAGGATTATTACCGTGCGCCTGCGTACCAGACTAAGAAGCACTACGGTGGTCCAATGCTATGCAAGGACGAGTTCTATATGCGACTGAATGAGGTTTTCGCTCTATTCCAAGGGGAGACATTATTTTATTAATGGGTGACTTAAACGCACAGATCGGCCGTGAACAAACAATTGGAAATCATGGCCTAAGCCAAGTTACCAAAAACAATGGTGAGCTTTTCGTTGACTTTTGTAGTCCCCAGCAACTCATGGTAAGTGTAATTACTTTTGTCACAAGAAGACACACAAAGAGACCTGGGTATCGCCCGATGGTAGAACGATAAATGAGATAGATCACGTGGCCGTCAGTCGCAGATGGAGAACTATTCTTGAGGATTTCATGAGTTTCAGGGGAGTAGATACTGGCAGCGACCACCATTTGGTTGTAGCAACTATTCGCCTTAAAATCGCCGCAATCAGAAACGTGCAGCATGATGCTAGGACCCGTAGACGGTTTAACGTAGACCTTCTGCGGGAGAGCGTTAAAAAGCAAGAATTTCCTGGAAAGCTGCAAGAATTATTAAACCAGTTTCTGACGACAAACAAAAATAACGTAAACTCCACAAGCGACCCGGAAAGACGTCACCAACTAGAACGGGAATACTCCCAATTAAATAGAGAGGCAAAGAGAAGTGTCCGTCGTGATAAAAGGCAGCAGATAAATGAGCGCACAGAAAAAGTAGAAAAGGCGGCAAACGCAGGAAACAGTAAGGTGCTGTACCAAATCACTAAACAGCTCTCGAGAAAGCACTCTACTAAAAAGCATGCCGTTGAGAGTACGGATGGAAGGCTGCTGTGCAGCGACGAGGAGCAGCTCCAAAGATGGAGAGATTACTTCTTCGCCGCCCTGAATGGTTCACTTACACAGGAACCTCAGGAAAACAGCATCGATACACAGCCAATAAGAATCGCCACTCGGGCCCCATCCAAAACGGAAAGAGTAACCGCAATTCATGCGATGGCCAATGGTAAAGCAGCTGAAAACGATGGCATCCCGGCAGAATTGTTGAAAGCCGACTCAAGTCTCATAGCAGATGCGCTTCGGTTAATCCTGGAAATAGCATGGAACACCTGTACCTTTTCGGAGTATTGAACGGAAGGTATCATAGTCAAAATACCAAAAAAGGGGGACCTAACAAAATGCGACAACTGGAGAGGCATCTGTTTATTATCTACTGTGGGCAAAATTTTGTTCCATATATTACTACTATCTAGGATAAGTGAGGCAGTAGACCGAACGTTTAGGAGGCAGCAGGCCGGATTCAGGAAGGGCCGCTCCTGTATTGATCATATTAACACCTTGAGAATAATAGTGGAGCAGTCTACTGAATTCCGATCCCCCTTTACTAGACTATGAGAAAGCGTTCGACTCGGTTAATAGGAGCTTCATTTGGCAGGCACTACGGCGACGTGGACTGCTTGATAAAATAACAGAATTGATAAAAGCCCTATATAGCAATTCTAAATGCAGAGTTCTCCATAATGGAAAATTATCCGACAGCTTTGAGGAGATCTTAGAAGTACGACAAGGGTGCCTACTTTCGCCATCACTATTTCTAATAGTAATAAATGACATTCTTGTCGGCGCTCTAGAACAGGCGGCATACAATGGGGTTTGCTTGGCCGTCTTAAGGATCTCGACTACGCCGACGATATCTGTTTGCTGGCCCACAGACACCATGACCTCTAAAACAGGCTACAGAAAGTAATCCAGTGACGACTAAAACTAAAGAAATGCGGATAAATGCAAATACCATTGAATGGACAGCGCTAAATAACTGTGCCGTGGAACTGGTAGATAAATTCTGCTACCTCGGTAGCATTATTACCGAAAATAGTCAGGCAGAAGAAGACCTCAGTTCCAGAACAAATAAAGCACGAGGCGCATATGCATGCTTGTCCACACATGGAGATCAACGGAGATCTCCACTAACACCAAATTGCGGCTGTTCAACTCCAACGTTAAGGCAATACTTTTGTACGGTTGCGAAACATGGAAAGTCACCCAATTTATCACAAAGAACTATGGTGCCGTGGCGGCCAAGAAAGGATGGACGACCAAATCAGGCGACGAAAATGGAATTGGGTTGGCCACACCTTGCGACGCGAAAACGAAAATCTAGCCAAACAGGCCCTTGACTGGAATCCACAAGGATCCCGTCGAGTAGGAAGACCTAGAACAACGTGGAGGAGAACCCTATTAGCAGAAGCCGCAACAACTGGGAGATCCTGGTCAGAGCTGAGAGCTGTCACGCAAAACAGAGTCCGCTGGAAGGCAACTATTTCCGCCCTATGTCCCATGAGGGATTAAAAGAGCTTAAAGAAGAAGAAGAATTGTCAAATAAAATGTTTTTCAAGTTTTAAATTACCCGTGCAACTCCAACATCAAGACAAATCGTGATTCGATAACAACTTGAAAATTACGCACACGAACTGACTGACTTGCAATCCCAATTGCAAACTGGTTTCACAATAATCACACGCACAACCAGTTTGCAACCAAAATGAAACCTTTGTTCACACACGAGCGCAAACTGATTTTTGATCAATCGGTGTTCTCTGGCCACACATTTTTAGTCACGAAGATTTTCTTGATTAAACTTTGTTTGATAGCAACAAATGCAACCATGCAACTTAAATCGCTTGCGACTGGCAAGAACAATTTCAAATCGGTCTCATTTCTGATTTTTATTATTAAATTGTGTTTTTTTTATAAATAAGTTTTTGTGTGGATAATTAAAAAGTGTATTCCTTACATCCGTCAAGCCGTAAAGACGTTACAGTATCAATCACTTTGAGGCCTCGGTAGCCTACGGAGTAGGGTGTCTGGCTACCATCCCAGAGGTCCCAGGTTAGACTCTCGGCAGTCTCACGGTCCTTCGCCTTTTCCACTTTCCCACCCACATAATTTTTCTTCTTTCTACCTCCCTCTTTACATTGCTGATTCCTCCTGTCATAACCTTCGCATGTCATCCGTTGGTTCAAACTCTTAACCTCCTTCTTCGGGATTGTAAAAAAATTTTAATTTGTTCGATCTCTGGAATATTTAACAAATAAAAAAGTTATATTTAAATGATCTTTATTTAATCAAAACTATTCAATGCAACTTTATAAGACAAAAGTTATAAAATTGAGTTGAGGAAACGCGGACGCGACCGGGAAATATGTACCAACTTTAAGAACTCGATTAGAACTGAAGTTTACTTTTAATTCATTATTACGATCAACCCTTGAGTGCATTAATAAATCAATCAGTTCACACGTTTAGCAAGTTCACACGTTCGTGCACCTACAGTTCCTAGAACAGAGGATGTCAACGAGACCGCTTGCAAAATTACCTTCGAAATCCTGTGAACCGATATCGCGACATTATGGCGAAATTCAAATGGCAAAATTCAAGGGTTGTCTCAAAGCTATAATGTATCATGGGAATTATAACACCCTTTTCGCAGGAGGAGTAACCATAACACCCCCACCGTTAGTTTGAGACTCCGACCAAACTATATTTATGTTAATGTTCTCTCCGTTTTACTTTCTCTTTTTTACATCTTTTTAGAATAATCTATATAATATATAAAAAATAGCAGAAGCCGCAACAACTGGGAGATCCTGGACGGAGCTGAGAGCTGTCGCGCAAAACAGAGTCCGCTGGAGAACAACTATTTCCGCCCTATGTCCCATGAGGGATTAAAGGAGCGCAATGATGAAATGATGATGAAATATTTCAAACTCGATACATTCATTTCCGCTTAAATGCAATTAAAAAATGCAAAAGTGCTGCGCCAGCGATTCGTGTTATTGCCAAGCGTGTGGGACCATGGCAGACTCGAAGCAGAGCCAAGATTCTTGGCTCACTTCTCGTCGTGCTGTCGGGCCAAAGTATTGTAAAATCCGCTCTTTAAATAATAACAAATAAATAGTAAAGTGAAGAAGAGTAGTGTGTTTTATTCCTTTTTAGTGAATATAGGGAGGGCTCTACAACCCATGTCGAGAGGGTTGTGAAGAAAGTGTTAATCCGCCCTCTTGAGACGGCCGCCATGGATCAAACGGTATATTGAGTGTACTGTATTGTTTATTGTATTCTACTTATCATACCTTTTCATTTGATACCCATGGCGAGGGGGTTGCGAAGAAAGTGATGATCCGCTCCCTTGAGACGGCTGACATTGGTTCTAATGGTATATTGAATGTACTTTATTGTTTATTATATTCTACCTACCATACCCTTTCATTTGATACCCATGTCGAGGGGGTTGTGAAGAAAGTGGTAATCCGCCCTCTTCCCAAGGAACATTGCTAAGAATTCAAGTGCTGAAAATTTTGAGTTTTCTTATAGAACTCCTATTTTAGTCTTGATCGGCATTTAAATTTCTTTTAAAGGTTTTTTAGTTTATAATCCAATATAATATTCCTATATGAGTAGTGGGGAAAATGAGGATGGGAAAGCAATACTTGGGTATTATTTTCTTATATCAAGGCTTATATAGAAAATGAATCTTATATCGATTCTTATATAAGAAAACCAAAAACAACTATTCTTAGTAAGAATTTATTTCCTTCATCAACACTTACATATGTATATAGGCGATCAGTTTTAAACAAACTTTCATATAGGATCATAGAGAGCATCTGGAACTTTTATTCCTGTACAAAAACCGTTATTAGATAATAAAGTGTCAGTCATGTCAGAGGACGTAAGTATTATCACCCCCTGAAAAAATACAATAAATAATCTTCCAACACATTTACAGAGTGGAAAAAAGAGCCACATTCCTATAATGAGTGTAGCAGATAAGTGGAAAAAAGTGAAAAAGTCAGGAACATATTATAGGAATGTGAAAAAAAATATCCTAAAAATAACGTCAACACCGATGACTCTCAATATATCACCTACAATTATGCCATCAATTTGTAGACAATCAATATTAATACCATAAAAAATTGATACCAACATTGCATCGTGTTCAGTTTTAACCACTGATACCCCGCCAGGTAATATATGACTATTAGTTGTCCAGCACTATAATTATGTAATCTGTTTAACAGAATAATATCTACTTAATTTTATAATATATGTACTAATTTAATAAATTTTAGACGTCGACTTAGAAGAACCACCAGCTATGGTGAAAGACGCACAAACATTATTATTTAATGTTGATCAAGAATATTATGACGATTATTATTCTGACGACGAAGAGGGTACAAAAATCATTGATGATATGATGAAAAAAGACACATTTCGAATCGATTTGAAGTTGTGGGCTCTGCAAAATAACACGCCACAAAAAGCTTTAAAGGAATTATTCAAAATTTGCAACAGTCATACTCCAGACTTACTACCCGTTAATCCTAGAACTTTACTGCAAACACCATTAACTAGAACAAAGGCCGGGAATATTATTCAAATAGGATCATCGCCATCAGATGGGGAATATTGGCATCAAGACCTTGGCTTTTGTTTAAAACAATGTTTTCAGAACATTAAGCAACCAATACAGATTTCCATAAACATAAACATAGACGGTCTACCAATTTTTAAAAATTCTAATGAGCAACTATGGCCTATATTGTTTAATATTCATGAATTTCCAGAACTGTCCCCAATGGTCAATGGAATATACAGTGGGAATAAAAAGCCTAAAGATCTCTCGGCGTTTATAACACCTTTTGCAAGGGAAACAAAACAAATTTTGGAACAAGGAAATATGATAAATGATAAATATCATATTACAGTAAAAATTCGTTGTTTCATTTGCGATTCACCTGCTAGAGTATTTATTAATGGTAAAAATATATGTAATTCACATGTCGTATTCTAGCTGCCTTTAACTTTTCGACATGGGTCGCTTATTATAATGGTCAGAACCAGAACGGATGTCAGAAGTGCGTATGTTTCGAATTACAACATTTTTCCAAGAACATGCTGTCCTAAGAGAACTGACGAAGAATTTCGAAGCAGAGTGGATGAGTTGCACCATAGATGTTAATCAACCATTAGAAATGTTTCCTGGGAATATGATAGATGATTTTATAGTCGCGGAACCCACATTTAATGGAATTAGGCATAATGAAAAGACTGCTAAAAAAATTTCTATCCCTATAACCAACTTAGGGATAGAAATTTTTCTACCTATAGAACAAAGTGATCATCACGTGATACAAAATATATTTCTGAATGGTTACTAAAATGTAAATTGCCTTCCGAAATACATCGTGCCGTCAGGGGTCTAGAAAGTCTTGCACATTGGAAAGCCTTAGAATATCGGTCATTTTAGCTTTTTCAAAAAAAAAAAAAAAACAAAAAAAACCTTATACAGAGGCTCTGTCCGTCTGTGACCTTCTTTCATCTCTGAAAGTACTGCCGCTACAGACTTGGGCTATATCTCAAAATGTAGCTCTTGGTCAAAAGACCAAAAACTGAGAAAATGGTCTGGAAATTTCAACCAGAAGTATATTTAAACAACAAAAAAGAGATTTCTAATAAAGTCCATATATCAGTAGCCTAGAGTTAAGGCGCTGGAGTCATATCCCAGGGGAACCAAGTTCAATCCCCGACCGCAAAATGTGAAATACAATTTTTTTTTAGTTCGGTGTAACATGTTTTGATTATATTTCTCACTAAATTATATTATTTAATAATGATACTCAGGAGAACATAAACATTTATTTAATTAAAAGTGCAAAAAAATCATTTTCTTGAGTTTTTATGGCTCTTCGGCGGCTTTATAAATCATTAAGAAATTTCGCGGAAATAATATAAAGTATTTATTTGTTTATATGCATATTTTATATGCTGTTCATTTTATTATAGTTTATAGTCATGTAGGTGGTGCTGTAGAAAAAAACCAAAATTCAATTTTATCGAACTGAACTTCGCTGTGGATTTGTCACAAAAAAAGATGTATGATTTAAACGAAACATTTGGTAGGTTTAAAACGAAAAGTAGATATCTAATTTTTACCAGGGCATGTAAACTGATTACTGAAATGAATGAAAATTTATAAATTTAATTGCACGAACAATGTATTTAAGACCGTCCTTATAGTCTATCAATATAAACAAGTGATTTTTCTCAGAATTTTTAATATTTTACAAAAATTTTACAAGCGATTTGCTCCAAATCTAAAAATTTCTGCAGCCCTTTGTTTAAAAGCATATTTTTAAGTTTTTATTAACTAAATTTGTATGTATCTCTTCAGAATAACAAAACAAAAGTGGGATGTTGTGCCTAGAGACTAGCCACTAATTACGCTTTTTCTTGGTATTCTTTCTATTGAATAACCCTTCAGACTGGATGACAATATATTAAGTGGAGACTGTGAAGATTCGCGAAAACATTCAAACAAATAACTTGAAAAACTAACGCATCTTTCATGGAGATGCTGCTGAAAGAATTATACAATAATTACCCGCCAAGAATTTGAAAGAATTGATATATTCTAATTGCACCCCATCTATGACAAAGAATAGTGAACACCATATATGGCAATATTACCTTACTCTTCGTTTTACCTATGATTATCAATTTCCATAAAATATACAAAATACATTTCATAAATAATAGAAAATCTGTTGTCATATTTCAGTTGTTTAGTTTCTTCGAAACTTTATACATATCTTGCATTGGAATGTAGCTTTTTACGTAAGCATGAATAAATATGTTTATTGCCACATTCCTACAAGTTAGTGTTTGTAAAGGCGCTAGATCGGGGTGCGAAAGGACCAGGGTTCGATTCTTGGTGGTGTTTTCTGTTTCTCTTTTTCTTCTTTCTGAAATGATTTATTAACATATTAGTCAACCACCGAGGGTATCAGCCATGGCGCGAAGGGCTAGCGTATAGTGACGTCGTCTAGGGACTCTGTGGGGCTGCGAGTTCGATTCCGGCTCGCGGTGCTTTTTTTTCGTCATAATAATTTTTTTTAATTTCCTTCGGGATTTTGTTTCATATGAAACAAGTTTTTGACATGAATACGTCTTTAAATTTGCTTCCAGAACAAAAACCGATGATAACGAAATTATGGCATATAGTTTTTATTTGCAGCTCAAAAACTATTGTTTGTATTGAATAAAGAAATATACCATGACATGGGTGAAGAATCAAAGAATTTTATTGTTTAAATTTGATTTCCTTTTTTAAGCTATGATGATTATATTGTAGTGTTTGTTAAATACTTTGTTAAGTTTTAGATTACGCAAAGTCTCACAACTTATAACCTACATAAGCCTTTAGCAAAAACTTTTCAAGATTTATTATATATAGCGTTGGTAAGTGTAATACTTATGAATCTCCATGGCCAAACTAGGATACAGCATTATGACAAAATTAAATCAATGCAACGTGAAATAAAAGTTTTAGTTAAGAACGGATTTGGCTTATTTAGCTTATTATAGATTGAGTTATAGCTCACAATTGAATATGTACCAAAGGTTTTAATTAGTCGCCGCTTTGAGATTTTACCATCAACGCAGGCTTAGTTTATTATACTACAATAAATCATCATAGCTAAAAAAAGTACTCAAATTCATCAAGAATCGAACCCCGGTCCTTTCGCACCCCGATCTAGCGCCTTCCCATTACTCCAAACACTAACTTGTAGGAATGTGGCAATAAACATATTTATTCATGCTTACGTAAAAAGGTACATTCCAATGCGAGATATGTATAAAGTTTCGAAGAAACTAAACAACTGAAATATGACAACAGATTTTCTATTATTTATGAAATGTATTTTGTATATTTTATGGAAATTGATAATCACAGGTAAAACGAAGAGTAAGGTAATATTGCCATAGATGGTGTTCACTATTCTTTGTCATAGATGGGGTGCAATTAAAATATATCAATTCTTTCAAATTTTTGGCGGGTAATTATTGGTGTTGGTCTCATTGCGAGGTGGGGGTACTTGTGTGCGTGCACGTGCATATATGCTATGGATAAACAGGTGCCTATTTTCAGTAGATGTTCTACATTGAAAGAAAATTGAAGTGCGTGCGTGATTTTTTCTTTAAAAATAAAAAAAAGTTACATTGAAGTGTAAATTAATAGAAAAGGAGCAGTAAGCCGAATTTTTAACAATAATACATAAGTATGTTTAAGTAAAATAATACACCTAATTCTGTTGTGCAAAGTGCATCACATTAGATTTTCCTCCAATCCAAAGAAAAATGTTTAGATTCGTTTTATATAGTGTTTACATGTGTGATGTGCTTTTTTTTCAATTTGACACATTCGAATTATTGGCCTCGATTCCCAGATCCGGCGGGTCGGAAGTGAGTGCGGATCAATCTCCACTTAATATATTGTCATCCAGTCTGAAGTGTTATTCAACAGAAAGAATACCATGAAAAAGCGTAATTAGTGGCTAGTCTCTAGGCACAACACCCAAGTAACAAAATTCGTCTCATAAGACTCTACTAGTGTCTTATGAGAGGATATTCGACTTTTTTAAGAGAGTATCACTCTCATAACTTACTCTTATAGAACACTACAAGTGCTTTATGAGTGCGTTGTGAGAATTAAATGGCACAATTATGAGAGTTATTTTTGTCTTATAAAAATACCTTAGCTCTCTTTGCAAGGGTAACTATAAGGGCGCTGTAAGAGCTATACTCTCCTTAACAGAACTGTTAGAAAGGGAGCAATATATGGAAAGGCGATGTTGTTTAGAATAAAATAATTTTTATGAGAGTTATTTGCTCTAAATAACTGTCATAAAAATCTATTCGAAAAATATAACACTTAAGAATTTAATATTTTTTATGTAATAGCATAATGGCGCGACCATTGCACGGATGCCCGGCTAGCTCTCTAGAACATGAGACTCTTATTCTCAGGTCGTGAGTCGAGACCCACATTGGCGCCAAAGATATTAGACCTATGGCCTAAAAACCGTCCGTTTTTTTCGGCTCCTCACTGCCTCGCGAGTCGGCCTTGTGGACCCGAGGGTATGTAACGGTCGGTTGGGAAATTTATTTTAATTGGGGAATTTAGTTTGGGAATCACCCTGTAGGCAAGGGGAAATTTACTGTGAATTACTTTGGAGGAAAAGGAAATTTGAAAAAAAGAAAACAAAGAGTAGGCGAGGGAGAAAAAATAATTGAACGGGAATGAGTTTTTTTTGGGAAGGAAGAGGGAGTTCCGAAAAGATAGTGAAGTAAATAGGACGTCTGTGTAGATAATTGGTGGCGAAAATATAAGACTTGTTTTTCCTGTAATCTTTGGTGCTGTATTGCTAAAACTATTTTGGATAAACTATACTGAATAAAGTGCAAATTCGTGGTAGTATGATAAAGATAAATATCATCCCTTTATGTTAAATATAAACCATCGCGACGATAATTCGTGATTAGTGAAAATACGTTGATTTTGCTGGGAGAAGGGAGCAGAGAAAAAAGAATCGATTGATGTCCATGAGATATGAATATTTCCTCAACTAATAAGCAACGAACTTCATCGCTAATTAGTCCCATTTGAAGACAATTTGGCAACCTACCTGATGGGAGCGTAATAGGTGAGGCCCTGGAATGGAAGTTGGCTGGTGAATCCACAACGTAACATACTTGTATTGGCACACGGATGAAAGTTCCTGTAGGAAGGTCGATATTGGTAATTAATATTGGTAATTATATTGGCGCACTCAAGAAGAGAAGAGAGATTAAGGTATTTGTGCATTGTGATTTAAATTTGAGATTTTGTAAATCACCCTAATATTGGGAAAACAAGATTAGAAAGTTAGTAGTAAATTGGTGGTTTGGCCTGCTGAACAACCCCCAGAAACAATTTTGAGCTTCATAACTAGAACGAAGTACCAAATTATTAAATTGACAGTTCATAGCTATGGACTCTAAGTGACTGGTTTTATTTAAACAGAAAATTGTTTAACTTGTGTTGTGGTTAGTCGCTATTGATTGGACAAGATTGAAAGGCTATTCAGCGCAATAAAAATACCTGGCGGTGCAATCTTCAGTGAGGGACGTCAGATGTGGGACTCCAGATGTGTTATGTTTTAACTATGGTACATTGTTTATTGTGTAGTCGTTTTAATTTTGGTGGTAGTAATTTTATTACATACTTTTAATATTCGAATATTAACATTTATAGTACATTATTTGATTCATTACTAATAATAATTTTAAAGGTAAATAATACTAACGTAACTCGTAATTATAATTGTTTGAGCATTTATTGTGTTCCTTGTTGGAAACATGTTGTTCCTTGTTGCGAACGGGAAATAAATTTGTTCTTCCCCTAAGAGTTTCTGTTGAATGAAATAACATTTGTACAAGACGAGGAGTATTGGCCAGTACTGCGCGTTTTCCTTTTTTTATCTTGAGCTTCATACATAGGTACCTGTAATAATGAAACCTTAATTTAGTTGAGTTTGATCGGTTAAATTCATAGCTGACAAGGATAAATAATAAATGTTATGGTTGATGATTGTTCATTGTATTGTTTGTTTGGGACAATTAAATGTTTATAAATAATAGAATGTCCATGCGTTAGATTTTTTGTTTGTGGAATGGTTGAGGGGGGATCGTTTCTTTTCAGGGTTTGACGCGGCTCAGGCGACGACCGGAGAACGATGGGCGAAGGTCAAAGTTGCCCCAGTACAGGTAAGTGGTGAACCAGCCTCGGTAAGCCCCGGCCACACACCCCACGACCCCTCCGGCGAGCTAGATAACTCCGTGTGGCCGGCGTAGGAGTTCCGGATATTCGTTGTATTTCTTATGTATGGTGTTGGCTCCTTGGCCATTCTCTTCAGGGCTTATGGCTCAGGGGTGACACCTCGCATAAGTGGCGCCCAATAAATGGTCGCGCCATTATGCTATTACATAAATGGCGCCCAACGCAGCTTTTAAAGCCCGTTGACTGTCCTACACGGACCCTGAAGTTTAAATTTTTTTGGTTTAATACCACTTGTGCCTTCACGGACAATGTTTGATTTTTTTTCGTCTATGGTTCACCACTTTTACCCAGCGCTCGCTGTGGGCTAAGGTAGTACCGCGAGGCCTTAGCCTTTGTCTGTTTTGCCGAAATTTTTTTTCAGCGATTGTCTAAATTCGGTGTGAATTTTTATTTGTCTTCGCTTTTAGGCCTACCCTTTCTCTCATGCGGTAACTTCTTCTTTTTGGAGTAGCTTCGAGCCATGCTGACCTGCACGGCTTGCTAACAAGCGGTGTTCGCTTGGCTATGCGTGCAGGTGTAGTAGTGGTTCATCCCTGTCCTGTTTCTAGGGTCGGCGACTCTGGTATCAGGCGTGATACCGCTTGCCACTGCGTCGGTCTTTGAACAGGATCTTCTTTAATTTTCCTGGTGGATGTTGAAGTTGGTGCAAGGGCTTAACCGTCTCTGGTAACAGGCGTGTTACCGCCTGCCACTGCGCCCCTTGTTCCTTCTGATGGTCCATCCAGCTTTTGAAATTCTATTTTTTGTTTATGTCCTGCGTCCATTTTTTTTCTCGTCTGTTCATCTCAACTGATTGATTTTCCGAAAGGTAGCTCAGTTGTGGTTGAACAGCGGATGCCCCAAATTTTTTTATTTTTGAAGAAGTTTCCCTTTCGTGGCGATGCGACTTTGAGTTTTGTTTCCGTCCTTCTTCCGGGTTTACCTGAAGCTGGGTCGGCGACCTGGATGACACCTGGTGATGACTATGCTTCATAGTTTTCACCAACTGGCATCGAGGCCATCGACAGGCGGGGGCCCTGAGGGGAAGTGTTATCCGTCTCAACCATTCCTCGCGTATGTTGAATTAAAGCATAAAATCTACTCACTTATATACAACTAACTTATAAACATTAATACACTTGGAGTGTTTTACCACTGCACATTTTTAGACGTTGATTTTTTTAGTACACTCACCTATCAATGTTATTTATTTGATTGTTCCCACACTGTGTTACACATATTATAGCGGATTTTTTTTTTTGTGCTGTAAGTACGTAGGGTACTAAATTTTGGGAAATCTATTTTGTGCACAAAACTCTCTTCGAACTTTCTTTGTGCGGTTGTTGCTACTGTCATCGGTAATCATGGGCGATACGGGCGGACGCACGTATTATGGCCTGCCCCTCGTGCACAAGAAGCTTCGTAGGCCACATTGTCTGTCGACCTTATCTCCTTTCGCGAAGGAGTTCGCTCCTAAGGCTAAACGCGTGGTCAGGTCACAAACACTTGACGAGGCCGCCGCCTTGAGTTATCTATTCGAGGTGATGAATAGGTTAGGCGAGATTCCGGGATCGTTCGATACCATGGCGTCGAGAGTCCTAATGATATTTTTCGATTTTAAGAATAATCCATGGGTGTTAAGTCAGGCAATAGAGGGTATCTTTTATCGTTGCGTGGCGGAACCGGCGTTGTACGTTATGGGAGCCAAATTATACGGGCTGCTGGATTCAATGAATCCCGAAAAGGGTAGTGCCTTTAGAGCTCTAGTTAGATTACTGTTGGCCGAGCTGCAGAGGCTAATTAGGCAGGACGGCCTGAATGGTCGTAGGTTACGAGGGGTCGAGTTGTTCTTGACGGCCATAAGTACACATACCCTTCGACGTTCGGTTAAGGCGCCCGGGGGAGAAGTCAACTAAGGCATGTCTCATTATCGTTTTGTTGGCGTCACCTTTTTTTAACACGTTATTTTAGAGACAGATTAAATACAACAGTTCCATGCATGTATGTGGTTTTAAGACAGTTATTTGGTCAAAAGTAATCAGGAAATATAATTTTATAAATTAAAATGCAGCGAAGGCGATCACGCCAAGGACCTACGTCGTTGATTTTCCTCAAGGGGTCCTCTTCACCTTTCGATTTTTGGTCAGGCGTAGGTTTCCCTCGGCGAATTAGTTGCCTGTCGTCCTACTGGGGAACTCCAGGCAATGTGGGATTGCGTGAGTTGGACTCCAGGGTGCGAGGGGAAACTGGTTCAGGCGAGAATTTCTGAAAGATTAGAGGAACCGGAAGGGGACAATATGGAATTGCCTTCAGCCGGATCCTTGTCCTTCCAGATATTCTTCCGAGAGAACCTGCAGACTGTCCAACGGTCAACAGGTTTGTATACACTCCTCACACTGTCCTTCCTCTTCGGTCAGTCTGGAGAAAATCTCTCAGCAGACAGTTTGACGATCGTTTCACCGGGGGGAGTCAAAGGCAATGTGGTATTGCTGGAGACTGGCCCGGTGGAGCGAGAGCAACCCGGGTTTGTACGAAATGTTTGGAGACTTGTTGATATCCGTCGGGGGACAATGTGGTATTGTCTTCCGCCTGGTATTCGCAACTCCAAATATTTCTCCGGGAGATTTTTCAGACTGGCCATCGCAACTTACGGTTGTAAGCATGAACCTAAATTATAGTTAGCTTTTCACTCAGTTCGGATATTATCAACTAGTGCACGGATGCCCGGCTAGCTCTCTAGAACATGAGACTCTTATTCTCAGGTCGTGAGTCGAGACCCACATTGGCGCCAAAGATATTAGACCTATGGCCTAAAAACCGTCCGTTTTTTTCGGCTCCTCACTGCCTCGCGAGTCGGCCTTGTGGACCCGAGGGTATGTAACGGTCGGTTGGGAAATTTATTTTAATTGGGGAATTTAGTTTGGGAATCACCCTGTAGGCAAGGGGAAATTTACTGTGAATTACTTTGGAGGAAAAGGAAATTTGAAAAAAAGAAAACAAAGAGTAGGCGAGGGAGAAAAAAAGAATTGAACGAGAATGAGTTTTTGGGAAGGAAGATGGAGTTCCGAAAAGATAGTGAAGTAAATAGGACGTCTGTGTAGATAATTGGTGGCGAAAATATAAGACTTGTTTTTCCTGTAATCTTTGGTGCTGTATTGCTAAAACTATTTTGGATAAACTATACCGAATAAAGTGCAAATTCGTGGTAGTATGATAAAGATAAATATCATCCCTTTATGTTAAATATAAACCATCGCGACGATAATTCGTGATTAGTGAACATACGTTGATTTTGCTGGGAGAAGGGAGCAGAGAAAAAAGAATCGATTGATGTCCATGAGATATGAATATTTCCTCAACTAATAAGCAACGAACTTCATCGCTAATTAGTCCCATTTGAAGACAATTTGGCAACCTACCTGATGGGAGCGTAATAGGTGAGGCCCTGGAATGGAAGTTGGCTGGTGAATCCACAACGTAACATACTTGTATTGGCACACGGATGAAAGTTCCTGTAGGAAGGTCGATATTGGTAATTAATATTGGTAATTATATTGGCGCACTCAAGAAGAGAAGAGAGATTAAGGTATTTGTGCATTGTGATTTAAATTTGAGATTTTGTAAATCACCCTAATATTGGGAAAACAAGATTAGAAAGTTAGTAGTAAATTGGTGGTTTGGCCTGCTGAACAACCCCCAGAAACAATTTTGAGCTTCATAACTAGAACGAAGTACCAAATTATTAAATTGACAGTTCATAGCTATGGACTCTAAGTGACTGGTTTTATTTAAACAGAAAATTGTCTAACTTGTGTTGTGGTTAGTCGCTATTGATTGGACAAGATTGAAAGGCTATTCAGCGCAATAAAAATACCTGGCGGTGCAATCTTCAGTGAGGGACGTCAGATGTGGGACTCCAGATGTGTTATGTTTTAACTATGGTACATTGTTTATTGTGTAGTCGTTTTAATTTTGGTGGTAGTAATTTTATTACATACTTTTAATATTCGAATATTAACATTTATAGTACATTATTTGATTCATTACTAATAATAATTTTAAAGGTAAATAATACTAACGTAAATCGTAATTATAATTGTTTGAGCATTTATTGTGTTCCTTGTTGGAAACCTGTTGTTCCTTGTTGCGAACGGGAAATAAATTTGTTCTTCCCCTAAGAGTTTCTGTTGAATGAAATAACATTTGTACAAGACGAGGAGTATTGGCCAGTACTGCGCGTTTTCCTTTTTTTATCTTGAGCTTCATACATAGGTACCTGTAATAATGAAACCTTAATTTAGTTGAGTTTGATCGGTTAAATTCATAGCTGACAAGGATAAATAATAAATGTTATGGTTGATGATTGTTCATTGTATTGTTTGTTTGGGACAATTAAATGTTTATAAAGAATAGAATGTCCATGCGTTAGATTTTTTGTTTGTGGAATGGTTGAGGGGGGATCGTTTCTTTTCAGGGTTTGACGCGGCTCAGGCGACGACCGGAGAACGATGGGCGAAGGTCAAAGTTGCCCCAGTACAGGTAAGTGGTGAACCAGCCTCGGTAAGCCCCGGCCACACACCCCACGACCCCTCCGGCGAGCTAGATAACTCCGTGTGGCCGGCGTAGGAGTTCCGGATTTTCGTTGTATTTCTTATGTATGGTGTTGGCTCCTTGGCCATTCTCTTCAGGGCTTATGGCTCAGGGGTGACACCTCGCATAAGTGGCGCCCAATAAATGGTCGCGCCATTATGCTATTACATTATTTATGTACCAGCATAATGGCGCGACCATTTATTGGGCGCCACTTATGCGAGGTGTCACCCCTGAGCCATAAGCCCTGAAGAGAATGGCCAAGGAGCCAACACCCTACATAAGAAATACAACGAAAATCCGGAACTCCTACGCCGGCCACACGGAGTTATCTAGCTCGCCGGAGGGGTCGTGGGGTGTGTGGCCGGGGCTTACCGAGGCTGGTTCACCACTTACCTGTACTGGGGCAACTTTGACCTTCGCCCATCGTTCTCCGGTCGTCGCCTGAGCCGCGTCAAACCCTGAAAAGAAACGATCCCCCCTCAACCATTCCACAAACAAAAAATCTAACGCATGGACATTCTATTATTTATAAACATTTAATTGTCCCAAACAAACAATACAATGAACAATCATCAACCATAACATTTATTATTTATCCTTGTCAGCTATGAATTTAACCGATCAAACTCAACTAAATTAAGGTTTCATTATTACAGGTACCTATGTATGAAGCTCAAGATAAAAAAAGGAAAACGCGCAGTACTGGCCAATACTCCTCGTCTTGTACAAATGTTATTTCATTCAACAGAAACTCTTAGGGGAAGAACAAATTTATTTCCCGTTCGCAACAAGGAACAACATGTTTCCAACAAGGAACACAATAAATGCTCAAACAATTATAATTACGATTTACGTTAGTATTATTTACCTTTAAAATTATTATTAGTAATGAATCAAATAATGTAATATAAATGTTAATATTCGAATATTAAAAGTATGTAATAAAATTACTACCACCAAAATTAAAACGACTACACAATAAACAATGTACCATAGTTAAAACATAACAACTCTGGAGTCCCACATCTGACGTCCCTCACTGAAGATTGCACCGCCAGGTATTTTTATTGCGCTGAATAGCCTTTCAATCTTGTCCAATCAATAGCGACTAACCACAACACAAGTTAAACAATTTTCTGTTTAAATAAAACCAGTCACTTAGAGTCCATAGCTATGAACTGTCAATTTAATAATTTGGTACTTCGTTCTAGTTATGAAGCTCAAAATTGTTTCTGGGGGTTGTTCAGCAGGCCAAACCACCAATTTACTACTAACTTTCTAATCTTGTTTTCCCAATATTAGGGTGATTTACAAAATCTCAAATTTAAATCACAATGCACAAATACCTTAATCTCTCTTCTCTTCTTGAGTGCGCCAATATAATTACCAATATTAATTACCAATATCGACCTTCCTACAGGAACTTTCATCCGTGTGCCAATACAAGTATGTTACGTTGTGGATTCACCAGCCAACTTCCATTCCAGGGCCTCACCTATTACGCTCCCATCAGGTAGGTTGCCAAATTGTCTTCAAATGGGACTAATTAGCGATGAAGTTCGTTGCTTATTAGTTGAGGAAATATTCATATCTCATGGACACCAATCGATTCTTTTTTCTCTGCTCCCTTCTCCCAGCAAAATCAACGTATTTTCACTAATCACGAATTATCGTCGCGATGGTTTATATTTAACATAAAGGGATGATATTTATCTTTATCATACTACCACGAATTTGCACTTTATTCGGTATAGTTTATCCGGGAAAAAACGAAATTGAGGAAACCTGTGCTTTGTGAGAAGTTTTTTTGAATTTATTGAGAAGTTGCGTGGGAAATATACAATTTATCTTCTGTTGATCCAACTATAAACGTTGGTCTATTGCGGATCGGTTTTGGAGAGGTGGCCCTGAGACGAAAGGCTGCTGTTGAATCCACACCGGAAAATCTGTATGCTGACACATGGATAAAAGTTCCAGTACCTGTAGGGAGTTGCAGTTTTAGAAAATTGGCCACATTATATTTGAGAATTCTGGGGAATTGAGCGTAGAAGATATGGAAAACTGTGTTCAAGATAATTCATCATCCCAACTAGCATAATTGAGAAGTGTGTGCAGATGTTGGATAAACTTCATTAGAATTTTTGTTTTTGCTTGTGTACTTCATCTTCAGGCGAATTTTGGTGTCAAGACAAAGGCATATCGGTCCAAATAAGTGAAAACCCTAAGGTGTTCGTTGTGAGGTAATTGCCTTTAAAGTTTCTGTGTATAATCTTAGGCAGCTGGAATACATCAGTGTATGGGTTTTCTGGATACACATGTAAGGCCTGTCTTGATCCTGGTTGTGCAGTAAACCTTGAACAAGAAATTAAAATTATTGGTGCTGTGCTGTAAGGGCGGTGATTGCTGGCGGAAGTCGCCTGAAATTGTTCAGGTTTGGAAGCAGAAATCAGTAGTTTTGTATTATAGTAGATATTAGATTAACTTATGACACTTCCAATTCACACGTTTTGATGATTTCACATATCCACTACATACATTAAAAGAGTCCTTTTAAGAAAATCTTCACCGGGTAACATGTTGAAAATATTTACGTATATAATTGAGTATTGATTAGGTGATAATATCTTTCACCTTTAAAGTAATTGTTTCATATTTACGTTACCGTAGACAGAAATAAATAAATGATATCATTAAATAGAAACGCACAAAAGAAGACAACTAATTTAAGTAATCTTGCTTAAATTTTGGTGAAGATACAATAATTTTACTTGCATGTAAACATACCAGTAATCATTTTATTATTGTTTTTTTGCATTACTTTCTATGCGTTTGGTGATTCTGTTGTTTGTACTCGTACATTGGTTTTTAAAATGTTTATATATTGACTATTGTAATATTGATGTAAAAAAACGAGGCGTCATGGTACCAGGGCGACGCGTTTAATGGTTGCATGTTTTTTTTTTTTTTTGATTTTTATCTGGACATTGAAAGTATTGTATAGATTTCCTTTTCTCTTCAGTACCTTGCATGTGGTATAGGTCCTAATCAACGTACATATGTTTTTTATAAATATTTGTTTTTTTTAAATAATTTTGTGTGTGTACGAGTATCGTTAAATATCAAATAAAACGTGTATGATTATAATGTTAATGGCCATGGTTTAAATTTTTTGCTGGAATGGTTGGGTCGTAGTTCATTTCCTTTTCAGGGTTCGTAAGTAGTGCCTTTCCTTGCCAGCTGGTGGTTATTCATACTATGAGCTGGCAAGGGACCGAACTACAGTGACGCGGCTCAGGCGATGCCTGGAGGATGATGGAGGTGGAATTCAAAATTGCACAGGCACAGGTAAGTGGTGAACCAACCGCGGTAAGCCCCGGCCACACACCCCACGACCCCTCCGGCGAGCTAGATAACTCCGTGTGGCCGGCGTAGGAGTTCCGGATTTTCGTTGTATTTCTTATGTATGGTGTTGGCTCCTTGGCCATTCTCTTCAGGGCTTATGGCTCAGGGGTGACACCTCGCATAAGTGGCGCCCAATAAATGGTCGCGCCATTATGCTATTACATAAATGGCGCCCATTTATGTAATAGCATAATGGCGCGACCATTTATTGGGCGCCACTTATGCGAGGTGTCACCCCTGAGCCATAAGCCCTGAAGAGAATGGCCAAGGAGCCAACACCATACATAAGAAATACAACGAAAATCCGGAACTCCTACGCCGGCCACACGGAGTTATCTAGCTCGCCGGAGGGGTCGTGGGGTGTGTGGCCGGGGCTTACCGAGGCTGGTTCACCACTTACCTGTACTGGGGCAACTTTGACCTTCGCCCATCGTTCTCCGGTCGTCGCCTGAGCCGCGTCAAACCCTGAAAAGAAATGATCCCCCCTCAACCATTCCACAAACAAAAAATCTAACGCCTGGACATTCTATTATTTATAAACATTTAATTGTCCCAAACAAACAATACAATGAACAATCATCAACCATAACATTTATTATTTATCCTTGTCAGCTATGAATTTAACCGATCAAACTCGACTAAATTAAGGTTTCATTATTACAGGTACCTATGTATGAAGCTCAAGATAAAAAAAGGAAAACGCGCAGTACTGGCCAATACTCCTCGTCTTGTACAAATGTTATTTCATTCAACAGAAACTCTTAGGGGAAGAACAAATTTATTTCCCGTTCGCAACAAGGAACAACATGTTTCCAACAAGGAACACAATAAATGCTCAAACAATTATAATTACGATTTACGTTAGTATTATTTACCTTTAAAATTATTATTAGTAATGAATCAAATAATGTACTATAAATGTTAATATTCGGATATTAAAAGTATGTAATAAAATTACTACCACCAAAATTAAAACGACTACACAATAAACAATGTACCATAGTTAAAACATAACACATCTGGAGTCCCACATCTGACGTCCCTCACTGAAGATTGCACCGCCAGGTATTTTTATTGCGCTGAATAGCCTTTCAATCTTGTCCAATCAATAGCGACTAACCACAACACAATTTAAACAATTTTCTGTTTAAATAAAACCAGTCACTTAGAGTCCATAGCTATGAACTGTCAATTTAATAATTTGGTACTTCGTTCTAGTTATGAAGCTCAAAATTGTTTCTGGGGGTTGTTCAGCAGGCCAAAACCCCAATTTACTACTAACTTTCTAATCTTGTTTTCCCAATATTAGGGTGATTTACAAAATCTCAAATTTAAATCACAATGCACAAATACCTTAATCTCTCTTCTCTTCTTGAGTGCGCCAATATAATTACCAATATTAATTACCAATATCGACCTTCCTACAGGAACTTTCATCCGTGTGCCAATACAAGTATGTTACGTTGTGGATTCACCAGCCAACTTCCATTCCAGGGCCTCACCTATTACGCTCCCATCAGGTAGGTTGCCAAATTGTCTTCAAATGGGACTAATTAGCGATGAAGTTCGTTGCTTATTAGTTGAGGAAATATTCATATCACATGAACACCAATCGATTCTTTTTTTCTCTGCTCCCTTCTACCAGCAAAATCAACGTATTTTCACTAATCACGAATTATCGTCGCGATGGTTTATATTTAACATAAAGGGATGATATTTATCTTTATCATACTACCACGAATTTGCACTTTATTCGGTATAGTTTATCCAAAATAGTTTTAGCAATACAGCACCAAAGATTACAGGAAAAACAAGTCTTATATTTTCGCCACCAATTATCTACACAGACCTCCTATTTACTTCACTATCTTTTCGGAACCCCATCTTCCTTCCCAAAAAAAACTCATTCCCGTTCAATTATTTTTTTCTCCCTCGCCTACTCTTTGTTTTCTTTTTTTCAAATTTCCTTTTCCTCCAAAGTAATTCACAGTAAATTTCCCCTTGCCTACAGGGTGATTCCCAAGCTAAATTCCCCAATTAAAATAAATTTCCCAACCGACCGTTACATACCCTCGGGTCCACAAGGCCGACTCGCGAGGCAGTGAGGAGCCGAAAAAAACGGACGGTTTTTAGGCCATAGGTCTAATATCTTTGGCGCCAATGTGGGTCTCGACTCACGACCTGAGAATAAGAGTCTCATGTTCTAGAGAGCTAGCCGGGCATCCGTGAACTAGTTGATAATATCCGAACTGAGTGAAAAGCTAACTATAATTTAGGTTCATGCATCGTCTGCGACGCGTCAAACCCTGAAAAGGAAGACATCCGTCCCAACCATTCCAGCAAAAAATTTTAAACCATGGCCATTAACATTATAATCATACACGTTTTATTTGATATTTAAAGATACTCGTACACACACAAAATTATTTAAAAAAAACAAATATTTATAAAAAACATATGTACGTTGATTAGGACCTATACCACATGCAAGGTACTGAAGAGAAAAGGAAATCTATACAATACTTTCAATGTCCAGATAAAAATCAAAAAAAAAAAAAAACATGCAACCATTAAACGCGTCGCCCTGGTACCATGACGCCTCGTTTTTTTACATCAATATTACAATAGTCAATATATAAACATATTAAAAACCAATGTACGAGTACAAACAACAGAATCACCAAACGCATAGAAAGTAATGCAAAAAAAACAATAATAAAATGATTACTGGTATGTTTACATGCAAGTAAAATTATTGTATCTTCACCAAAATTTAAGCAAGATTACTTAAATTAGTTGTCTTCTTTTGTGCGTTTCTATTTAATGATATCATTTATTTATTTCTGTCTACGGTAACGTAAATATGAAACAATTACTTTAAAGGTGAAAGATATTATCACCTAATCAATACTCAATTATATACGTAAATATTTTCAACATGTTACCCGGTGAAGATTTTCTTAAAAGGACTCTTTTAATGTATGTAGTGGATATGTGAAATCATCAAAACGTGTGAATTGGAAGTGTCATAAGTTAATCTAATATCTACTATAATACAAAACTACTGATTTCTGCTTCCAAACCTGAACAATTTCAGGCGACTTCCGCCAGCAATCACCGCCCTTACAGCACAGCACCAATAATTTTAATTTCTTGTTCAAGGTTTACTGCACAACCAGGATCAAGACAGGCCTTACATGTGTATCCAGAAAACCCATACACTGATGTATTCCAGCTGCCTAAGATTATACACAGAAACTTTAAAGGCAATTACCTCACAACGAACACCTTAGGGTTTTCACTTATTTGGACCGATATGCCTTTGTCTTGACACCAAAATTCGCCTGAAGATGAAGTACACAAGCAAAAACAAAAATTCTAATGAAGTTTATCCCACATCTGCACACACTTCTCAATTATGCTAGTTGGGATGATGAATTATCTTGAACACAGTTTTCCATATCTTCTACGCTCAATTCCCCAGAATTCTCAAATATAATGTGGCCAATTTTCTAAAACTGCAACTCCCTACAGGTACTGGAACTTTTATCCATGTGTCAGCATACAGATTTTCCGGTGTGGATTCAACAGCAGCCTTTCGTCTCAGGGCCACCTCTCCAAAACCGATCCGCAATAGACCAACGTTTATAGTTGGATCAACAGAAGATAAATTGTATATTTCCCACGCAACTTCTCAATAAATTCAAAAAAAACTTCTCACAAAGCACAGGTTTCCTCAATTTCCTTTTTTCCCAGACTGACTTTTCATGTCAGCTATGAATTTAACCGTTGGGCGCCATTTATGTAGCAGCATAATGGCGCGACCATTTATTGGGCGCCACTTATGCGAGGTGTCACCCCTGAGCCATAAGCCCTGAAGAGAATGGCCAAGGAGCCAACACCATACATAAGAAATACAACGAAAATCCGGAACTCCTACGCCGGCCACACGGAGTTATCTAGCTCGCCGGAGGGGTCGTGGGGTGTGTGGCCGGGGCTTACCGAGGCTGGTTCACCACTTACCTGTGACTATGTAACTTGAATTCCGCCATCATCCTTTCCCGATCATCGTCTGCGACGCGTCAAACCCTGAAAAGGAATAATCTCTCCCTCAACCATTCCACAAAAAAAAAATCTAACGCATGGACATTCTATTATTTATAAACATTTAATTGTCCCAAACAAACAATACAATGAACAATCATCAACCATAACATTTATTATTTATCCTTGTCAGCTATGAATTTAACCGATCAAACTCAACTAAATTAAGGTTTCATTATTACAGGTACCTATGTATGAAGCTCAAGATCAAAAAAAAGAAAACGCGCAGTACTGGCCAATACTCCTCGTCTTGTACAAATGTTATTTCATTCAACAGAAACTCTTAGGGGAAGAACAAATTTATTTCCCGGTAGCAACAAGGAACAACATGTTTCCAACAAGGAACACAATAAATGCTCAAACAATTATAATTACGATTAACGTTAGTATTATTTACCTTTAAAATTATTATTAGTAATGAATCAAATAATGTACTATAAATGTTAATATGCGGATATCAAAAGTATGTAATAAAATTACTACCACCAAAATTAAAACGACTACACAATAAACAATGTACCATAGTTAAAACATAACACATCTGGAGTCCCACATCTGACGTCCCTCACTGAAGATTGCACCGCCAGGTATTTTTCTTGCGCTGAATAGCCTTTCAATCTTGTCCAATCAATAGCGACTAACCACAACACAATTTAAACAATTTTCTGTTTAAATAAAACCAGTCACTTAGAGTCCATAGCTATGAACTGTCAATTTAATAATTTGGTACTTCGTTCTAGTTATCAAGCTCAAAATTGTTTCTGGGGGTTGTTCAGCAGGCCAAAACACCAATTTACTACTAACTTTCTAATCTTGTTTTCCCAATATTAGGGTGATTTACAAAATCTCAAATTTAAATCACAATGCACAAATACCTTAATCTCTCTTCTCTTCTTGAGTGCGCCAATATAATTACCAATATTAATTACCAATATCGACCTTCCTACAGGAACTTTCATCCGTGTGCCAATACAAGTATGTTACGTTGTGGATTCACCAGCCAACTTCCATTCCAGGGCCTCACCTATTACGCTCCCATCAGGTAGGTTGCCAAATTGTCTTCCAATGGGACTAATTAGCGATGACGTTCGTTGCTTATTAGTTGAGGAAATATTCATATCTCATGGACACCAATCGATTCTTTTTCCTCTGCTCCCTTCTCCCAGCAAAATCAACGTATTTTCACTAATCACGAATTATCGTCGCGATGGTTTATATTTAACATAAAGGGATGATATTTATCTTTATCATACTACCACGAATTTGCACTTTATTCAGTATAGTTTATCCAAAATAGTTTTAGCAATACAGCACCAAAGATTACAGGAAAAACAAGTCTTATATTTTCGCCACCAATTATCTACACAGACCTCCTATTTACTTCACTATCTTTTCGGAACTCCATCTTCCTTCCCAAAAAACTCATTCCCGTTCAATTATTTTTTTCTCCCTCGCCTACTCTTTGTTTTCTTTTTTTCAAATTTCCTTTTCCTCCAAAGTAATTCACAGTAAATTTCCCCTTGCCTACAGGGTGATTCCCAAACTAAATTCCCCAATTAAAATAAATTTCCCAACCGACCGTTACATACCCTCGGGTCCACAAGGCCGACTCGCGAGGCAGTGAGGAGCCGAAAAAAACGGACGGTTTTTAGGCCATAGGTCTAATATCTTTGGCGCCAATGTGGGTCTCGACTCACGACCGGAGAATAAGAGTCTCATGTTCTAGCGAGCTAGCCGGGCATCCGTGAACTAGTTGATAATATCCGAACTGAGTGAAAAGCTAACTATAATTTAGGTTCATGCTTACAACCGTAAGTTGCGATGGCCAGTCTGAAAAATCTCCCGGAGAAATATTTGGAGTTGCGAATACCAGGCGGAAGACAATACCACATTGTCCCCCGACGGATATCAACAAGTCTCCAAACATTTCGTACAAACCCGGGTTGTTATCGCTCCACCGGGCCAGGCTCCAGCAATACCACATTGCCTTTGACTCCCCCCGGTGAAACGATAGTCAAACTGTCTGCTGAGAGATATTCTCCAGACTGACCGAAGAGGAAGGACAGTGTGAGGAGTGTATACAAACCTGTTGACCGTTGGACAGTCTGCAGGTTCTCTCGGAAGAATATCTGGAAGGACAAGGATCCGGCTGAAGGCAATTCCATATTGTCCCCTTCCGGCTCCTCTAATCTTTCAGAAATTCTCGCCCGAACCAGTTTCCCCTCGCACCCTGGAGTCCAACTCACGCAATCCCACATTGCATGGAGTTCCCCAGTAGGACGACAGGCAACCAGCTCGCCGAGGTACACCCACAGCCTGACCAAAAACAAATACTTGAAAAGGAAACCTTGAGGAAAATCAACGACGTAGGTCCTTGGCGTGCTCGCCTTCGCTGCATTTTAATTTATAAAATTATATTTCCTGATTAACTTTGACCAAATAACTGTCTTAAAACCACATACATGCATGGAACTGTTGTATTTAATCTGTCTCTAAAATAACGTATTAAAAAAAAAGGTGACGCCAACAAAACGATAATGAGAAATGCCTTAGTTGACTTCTTCCCCGGGCGCCTTAACCGAACGTCGAAGGGCATGTGTACTTATGGCCGTCAAGAACAACTCGACCCCTCGTAACCTACGACCATTCAGGCCGTCCTGCCTAATTAGCCTCTGCAGCTCGGCCAACAGTAATCTAACTAGAGCTCTAAAGGCACTACCCTTTTCGGGATTCATTGAATCCAGCAGCCCGTATAATTTGGCTCCCATAACGTACAACGCCGGTTCCGCCACGCAACGATAAAAGATACCCTCTATTGCCTGACTTAACACCCATGGATTATTCTTAAAATCGACAAATATAGTTAGGATTCTCGACGCAATGGCATCGAACGATTCCGGAATCTCGCCTAACCTATTCATCACCTCGAATAGATAACTCAAGGCGGTGCCCTCGTCCAGTGAGTGTGACATGACAACCCGTTTAGAATTAGGAACGAATTCCTTCGCAAACGGAGATAGAGTCGAAAATAAATGTGGCCTTCTTAGCACCTTATGCCGGATGGGCAGGCCATAAAAGGTGCGACGGCCCGAGTCGGCCATGGTTATCTACTATAGTAGCAACACCCGCACAAAGAAAGTTCGAAGAAGGAAAAGGAAAACAAATTTGTGTGAAAATAAATTCAAATAGAACCGCCAATCAAATCAACAGCAATTCGTATAACAACAAGTGCCTACTAACAAATCAATTAAATATTGAGAGTATGTGAGTGTACCTCAAAGAAAACACAGCCCACGCTGATTAGTGAATAGCGATAAAACAGCAAAAGTGTATTAGTACCTATATATGGTAGTGTAGGTGAGTTGATTATGTGCTTTAATTCAATATAAGCGAGGAATGGTTGAGACGGATAACATTTCCCCTCAGGGCCCCCGCCTGTCGATGGCCTCGATGCCAGTTGGTGAAAACTATGAAGCATAGTCATCACCAAGTGTCATCCAGGTCGCCGACCCAGCTTCAGGTAAACCCGGAAGAAGGACGGAAACAAAACTCAAAGTCGCATCGCCACGAAAGGGAAACTTCTTCAAAAATAAAAAAAATTTGGGGCATCCGCTGTTCAACCACAACTGAGCTACCTTTCGGAAAATCAATCAGTTGAGATGAACAGACGAGAAAAAAAATGGACGCAGGACATAAACAAAAAAATAGAATTTCAAAAGCTGGATGGACCATCAGAAGGAACAAGGGGCGCAGTGGCAGGCGGTAACACGCCTGTTACCAGAGACGGTTAAGCCCTTGCACCAACTTCAACATCCACCAGGAAAATTAAAGAAGATCCTGTTCAAAGACCGACGCAGTGGCAGGCGGTATCACGCCTGATACCAGAGTCGCCGACCCTAGAAACAGGACAAGGATGAACCACTACTACACCTGCACGCATAGCCAAGCGAACACCGCTTGTTAGCAAGCCGTGCAGGATAGCATGGCTCGAAGCTACTCCAAAACGAAGAAGTTACCGCATAAGAAAAAGGGTAGGCCTAAAAGCGAAGACAAATAAAAATTCACATAGAATTTAGACACGAGGGGCCTTCTTGAGTTTTTTTTGGGAAGGAAGATGGAGTTCCGAAAAGATAGTGAAGTAAATAGGACGTCTGTGTAGATAATTGGTGGCGAAAATATAAGACTTGTTTTTCCTGTAATCTTTGGTGCTGTATTGCTAAAACTATTTTGGATAAACTATACCGAATAAAGTGCAAATTCGTGGTAGTATGATAAATATAAATATCATCCCTTTATGTTAAATATAAACCATCGCGACGATAATTCGTGATTAGTGAAAATACGTTGATTTTGCTGGTAGAAGGGAGCAGAGAAAAAAGAATCGATTGGTGTCCATGAGATATGAATATTTCCTCAACTAATAAGCAACGAACTTCATCGCTAATTAGTCCCATTTGAAGACAATTTGGCAACCTACCTGATGGGAGCGTAATAGGTGAGGCCCTGGAATGGAAGTTGGCTGGTGAATCCACAACGTAACATACTTGTATTGGCACACGGATGAAAGTTCCTGTAGGAAGGTCGATATTGGTAATTAATATTGGTAATTATATTGGCGCACTCAAGAAGAGAAGAGAGATTAAGGTATTTGTGCATTGTGATTTAAATTTGAGATTTTGTAAATCACCCTAATATTGGGAAAACAAGATTAGAAAGTTAGTAGTAAATTGGTGGTTTGGCCTGCTGAACAACCCCCAGAAACAATTTTGAGCTTCATAACTAGAACGAAGTACCAAATTATTAAATTGACAGTTCATAGCTATGGACTCTAAGTGACTGGTTTTATTTAAACAGAAAATTGTTTAACTTGTGTTGTGGTTAGTCGCTATTGATTGGACAAGATTGAAAGGCTATTCAGCGCAATAAAAATACCTGGCGGTGCAATCTTCAGTGAGGGACGTCAGATGTGGGACTCCAGAGTTGTTATGTTTTAACTATGGTACATTGTTTATTGTGTAGTCGTTTTAATTTTGGTGGTAGTAATTTTATTACATACTTTTAATATTCGAATATTAACATTTATATTACATTATTTGATTCATTACTAATAATAATTTTAAAGGTAAATAATACTAACGTAAATCGTAATTATAATTGTTTGAGCATTTATTGTGTTCCTTGTTGGAAACATGTTGTTCCTTGTTGCGAACGGGAAATAAATTTGTTCTTCCCCTAAGAGTTTCTGTTGAATGAAATAACATTTGTACAAGACGAGGAGTATTGGCCAGTACTGCGCGTTTTCCTTTTTTTATCTTGAGCTTCATACATAGGTACCTGTAATAATGAAACCTTAATTTAGTTGAGTTTGATCGGTTAAATTCATAGCTGACAAGGATAAATAATAAATGTTATGGTTGATGATTGTTCATTGTATTGTTTGTTTGGGACAATTAAATGTTTATAAATAATAGAATGTCCATGCGTTAGATTTTTTGTTTGTGGAATGGTTGAGGGGGGATCGTTTCTTTTCAGGGTTTGACGCGGCTCAGGCGACGACCGGAGAACGATGGGCGAAGGTCAAAGTTGCCCCAGTACAGGTAAGTGGTGAACCAGCCTCGGTAAGCCCCGGCCACACACCCCACGACCCCTCCGGCGAGCTAGATAACTCCGTGTGGCCGGCGTAGGAGTTCCGGATTTTCGTTGTATTTCTTATGTATGGTGTTGGCTCCTTGGCCATTCTCTTCAGGGCTTATGGCTCAGGGGTGACACCTCGCATAAGTGGCGCCCAATAAATGGTCGCGCCATTATGCTATTACATAAAAGTATGTAACCGAGTACTGGCGCCAATTATGCTAGTTGGGATGATGAATTATCTTGAACACAGTTTTCCATATCTTCTACGCTCAATTCCCCAGAATTCTCAAATATAATGTGGCCAATTTTCTAAAACTGCAACTCCCTACAGGTACTGGAACTTTTATCCATGTGTCAGCATACAGATTTTCCGGTGTGGATTCAACAGCAGCCTTTCGTCTCAGGGCCACCTCTCCAAAACCGATCCGCAATAGACCAACGTTTATAGTTGGATCAACAGAAGATAAATTGTATATTTCCCACGCAACTTCTCAATAAATTCAAAAAAAACTTCTCACAAAGCACAGGTTTCCTCAATTTCCTTTTTTCCCAGACATTAACGGGAATGAGTTTTTTTTGGGAAGGAAGATGGAGTTCCGAAAAGATAGTGAAGTAAATAGGACGTCTGTGTAGATAATTGGTGGCGAAAATATAAGACTTGTTTTTCCTGTAATCTTTGGTGCTGTATTGCTAAAACTATTTTGGATAAACTATACCGAATAAAGTGCAAATTCGTGGTAGTATGATAAAGATAAATATCATCCCTTTATGTTAAATATAAACCATCGCGACGATAATTCGTGATTAGTGAAAATACGTTGATTTTGCTGGGAGAAGGGAGCAGAGAAAAAAGAATCGATTGGTGTCCATGAGATATGAATATTTCCTCAACTAATAAGCAACGAACTTCATCGCTAATTAGTCCCATTTGAAGACAATTTGGCAACCTACCTGATGGGAGCGTAATAGGTGAGGCCCTGGAATGGAAGTTGGCTGGTGAATCCACAACGTAACATACTTGTATTGGCACACGGATGAAAGTTCCTGTAGGAAGGTCGATATTGGTAATTAATATTGGTAATTATATTGGCGCACTCAAGAAGAGAAGAGAGATTAAGGTATTTGTGCATTGTGATTTAAATTTGAGATTTTGTAAATCACCCTAATATTGGGAAAACAAGATTAGAAAGTTAGTAGTAAATTGGTGGTTTGGCCTGCTGAACAACCCCCAGAAACAATTTTGAGCTTCATAACTAGAACGAAGTACCAAATTATTAAATTGACAGTTCATAGCTATGGACTCTAAGTGACTGGTTTTATTTAAACAGAAAATTGTTTAACTTGTGTTGTGGTTAGTCGCTATTGATTGGACAAGATTGAAAGGCTATTCAGCGCAATAAAAATACCTGGCGGTGCAATCTTCAGTGAGGGACGTCAGATGTGGGACTCCAGAGTTGTTATGTTTTAACTATGGTACATTGTTTATTGTGTAGTCGTTTTAATTTTGGTGGTAGTAATTTTATTACATACTTTTAATATTCGAATATTAACATTTATATTACATTATTTGATTCATTACTAATAATAATTTTAAAGGTAAATAATACTAACGTAAATCGTAATTATAATTGTTTGAGCATTTATTGTGTTCCTTGTTGGAAACATGTTGTTCCTTGTTGCGAACGGGAAATAAATTTGTTCTTCCCCTAAGAGTTTCTGTTGAATGAAATAACATTTGTACAAGACGAGGAGTATTGGCCAGTACTGCGCGTTTTCCTTTTTTTATCTTGAGCTTCATACATAGGTACCTGTAATAATGAAACCTTAATTTAGTTGAGTTTGATCGGTTAAATTCATAGCTGACAAGGATAAATAATAAATGTTATGGTTGATGATTGTTCATTGTATTGTTTGTTTGGGACAATTAAATGTTTATAAATAATAGAATGTCCATGCGTTAGATTTTTTGTTTGTGGAATGGTTGAGGGGGGATCGTTTCTTTTCAGGGTTTGACGCGGCTCAGGCGACGACCGGAGAACGATGGGCGAAGGTCAAAGTTGCCCCAGTACAGGTAAGTGGTGAACCAGCCTCGGTAAGCCCCGGCCACACACCCCACGACCCCTCCGGCGAGCTAGATAACTCCGTGTGGCCGGCGTAGGAGTTCCGGATTTTCGTTGTATTTCTTATGTATGGTGTTGGCTCCTTGGCCATTCTCTTCAGGGCTTATGGCTCAGGGGTGACACCTCGCATAAGTGGCGCCCAATAAATGGTCGCGCCATTATGCTATTAAAAGTATGTAACCGCATAATGGCGCGATCTAAATAGTGGGCGCCACTTATGCGAGGTGTTACCCCCTTAGCCACAAGCCCGGAAGAGCATGGCCAAGGAGCCAACACCATACATAAGAAATAAAAAGAAAATCCGGAACTCCTACGCCGGCCACACGGAGTTGTCTAGCTCGCCGGAGGGGTCGTGGGGTGTGTGGCCGGGGCTTACCGCGGTTGGTTCACCACTTACCTGTGCCTAGGCAACTTTGAATCCCGCCTCCATCATTCTCCGGTCATCGCCTGTGCCTCGTCATGGCAGTTCGTTCCCCTGACAGCTATTAGTATAGAATACTATCAGCTTCAGGAGAATGCACTATTTAAGAACCCTGAAAAAGAAAAGAAATCCGCCCCAACCATTCCACAAAGAAAAAATCTAATACACAGACATTTTCGTTACAATCATTTAATATGCCTGTTTATTGCAGGAAAACAGTTAACACAACCAAACAATACAATGGATAACTGACACGTCACTATTTCAAGACAACAATCGCGGATCCTTGTCAGATCTCGAATTCCAACGCTCAAATTAAAAAAAAAGTTAATATACAATTAAATTATCATGGGTATATCTGTAAGAAGAACTGAAGAAAAAGAAAAACGCGTGGTATTGGCGCCAGTACTCGTCGTTTTTTTACAACCGTTATCACAAACAACAGGTTCTCTTACATGGAGAACAGAAAACAACAAAGAATAAACTAGTTCCGACAAGGAGCAAAACAAATTCACAAATAATTATAAATAAGATTATAACGTTACTACTACTACCATTAAACAAAATGTATGATAAATTCACAACTTTTAAGTAAAAAAAATTAAATTATTTTGTCTTCCTTTGTAAAGATTATTTGTACTTCTATTAGTTACTTTCTTGTTATTGAGAGTGTTATTTAAATATGTAATAATCAAAAAAAATTATTTTAGTGGTGATAAAATGAAGTCAATATCTAATGTCTGTAAACGCAACATGCAAGTGTATATGTGTAGAAAAGAATTTAGACATTCAAATATATACGAAAAGAAATACCCCAACACATTTAGCGATTCCTCTTCTTCGTTTAATTGTATCACCATCACATAAATTAACTATATCTGGGGATATGAGGCAATAAGGTTCAGGATCAGTAACCACAACTTTAAATTCGGTGACACACACCGCTCCACGAACGATGAAACTATCGCCCAGGTCTGTACGCTTCCAATAAATATGGTTTTAAATATACTTCGAATAGGTTGCCAGGTCCAAAATCATTGATGAACCTTCCTCGCTGAGGGTTTCACTAGACAAATTTTCTGCCCTTGCAGATACTGAAGACGTAACTTCTTATTTGATTGGCAAAAGCTTGCTAACACTAAATCTTGCTCACTATACACTTCTACAGCATCCTCAATTAACAGAAGTTTAACAAGTCCGAAAAGATAGTGAAGTAAATAGGAGGTCTGTGTAGATAATTGGTGGCGAAAATATAAGACTTGTTTTTCCTGTAATCTTTGGTGCTGTATTGCTAAAACTATTTGTGTAAACTATACCGAATAAAGTGCAAATTCGTGGTAGTATGATAAAGATAAATATCATCCCTTTATGTTAAATATAAACCATCGCGACGATAATTCGTGATTAGTGAAAATACGTTGATTTTGCTGGTAGAAGGGAGCAGAGAAAAAAAGAATCGATTGGTGTTCATGTGATATGAATATTTCCTCAACTAATAAGCAACGAACTTCATCGCTAATTAGTCCCATTGGAAGACAATTTGGCAACCTACCTGATGGGAGCGTAATAGGTGAGGCCCTGGAATGGAAGTTGGCTGGTGAATCCACAACGTAACATACTTGTATTGGCACACGGATGAAAGTTCCTGTAGGAAGGTCGATATTGGTAATTAATATTGGTAATTATATTGGCGCACTCAAGAAGAGAAGAGAGATTAAGGTATTTGTGCATTGTGATTTAAATTTGAGATTTTGTAAATCACCCTAATATTGGGAAAACAAGATTAGAAAGTTAGTAGTAAATTGGTGTTTTGGCCTGCTGAACAACCCCCAGAAACAATTTTGAGCTTGATAACTAGAACGAAGTACCAAATTATTAAATTGACAGTTCATAGCTATGGACTCTAAGTGACTGGTTTTATTTAAACAGAAAATTGTTTAAATTGTGTTGTGGTTAGTCGCTATTGATTGGACAAGATTGAAAGGCTATTCAGCGCAAGAAAAATACCTGGCGGTGCAATCTTCAGTGAGGGACGTCAGATGTGGGACTCCAGATGTGTTATGTTTTAACTATGGTACATTGTTTATTGTGTAGTCGTTTTAATTTTGGTGGTAGTAATTTTATTACATACTTTTGATATCCGCATATTAACATTTATAGTACATTATTTGATTCATTACTAATAATAATTTTAAAGGTAAATAATACTAACGTTAATCGTAATTATAATTGTTTGAGCATTTATTGTGTTCCTTGTTGGAAACATGTTGTTCCTTGTTGCTACCGGGAAATAAATTTGTTCTTCCCCTAAGAGTTTCTGTTGAATGAAATAACATTTGTACAAGACGAGGAGTATTGGCCAGTACTGCGCGTTTTCCTTTTTTTATCTTGAGCTTCATACATAGGTACCTGTAATAATGAAACCTTAATTTAGTTGAGTTTGATCGGTTAAATTCATAGCTGACAAGGATAAATAATAAATGTTATGGTTGATGATTGTTCATTGTATTGTTTGTTTGGGACAATTAAATGTTTATAAATAATAGAATGTCCATGCGTTAGATTTTTTGTTTGTGGAATGGTTGAGGGGGGATCGTTTCTTTTCAGGGTTTGACACGGCTCAGGCGACGCCCGGAGAACGATGGGCGAAGGTCAAAGTTGCCCCAGTACAGGTAAGTGGTGAACCAGCCTCGGTAAGCCCCGGCCACACACCCCACGACCCCTCCGGCGAGCTAGATAACTCCGTGTGGCCGGCGTAGGAGTTCCGGATTTTCGTTGTATTTCTTATGTATGGTGTTGGCTCCTTGGCCATTCTCTTCAGGGCTTATGGCTCAGGGGTGACACCTCGCATAAGTGGCGCCCAATAAATGGTCGCGCCATTATGCTATTACATAAATTTATGTAATAGCATAATGGCGCGACCATTTATTGGGCGCCACTTATGCGAGGTGTCACCCCTGAGCCATAAGCCCTGAAGAGAATGGCCAAGGAGCCAACACCATACATAAGAAATACAACGAAAATCCGGAACTCCTACGCCGGCCACACGGAGTTATCTAGCTCGCCGGAGGGGTCGTGGGGTGTGTGGCCGGGGCTTACCGAGGCTGGTTCACCACTTACCTGTACTGGGGCAACTTTGACCTTCGCCCATCGTTCTCCGGGCGTCGCCTGAGCCGTGTCAAACCCTGAAAAGAAACGATCCCCCCTCAACCATTCCACAAACAAAAAATCTAACGCATGGACATTCTATTATTTATAAACATTTAATTGTCCCAAACAAACAATACAATGAACAATCATCAACCATAACATTTATTATTTATCCTTGTCAGCTATGAATTTAACCGATCAAACTCAACTAAATTAAGGTTTCATTATTACAGGTACCTATGTATGAAGCTCAAGATAAAAAAAGGAAAACGCGCAGTACTGGCCAATACTCCTCGTCTTGTACAAATGTTATTTCATTCAACAGAAACTCTTAGGGGAAGAACAAATTTATTTCCCGTTCGCAACAAGGAACAACATGTTTCCAACAAGGAACACAATAAATGCTCAAACAATTATAATTACGATTTACGTTAGTATTATTTACCTTTAAAGTTATTATTAGTAATGAATCAAATAATGTACTATAAATGTTGTTGGGCGAATTTTTGACGTAGGGATTTTTGGTCCGGAAAAAGTTTTCGGAAAAATTGAAATTTAGCTGGGAGAAAAAAAATGAGATTCAAAAAAAGAAATTTTTTTTTACATTCAAGGAAATAAAAAACTTGGAATTTTGAATTGTTTATACTGGATACCCATGAAGCAAAGTCGCGTACTAAAAATAATGAGGATTTAGCATGGGAATCTTAAAGAAGAAGAGGGCCATACGTGGTGATAAGGATACTGCGGAGAAAATTTTAAGGAATCGAATTGTACAGAACAATTTATGTGTATACTAGTGTTCGTCAGATGATGCGTCGCATCAACCTTGCACAGAAGCAATATAAGGACGACTTGTCAAACTTCTGTTAATTGAGGATGCTGTAGAAGTGTATAGTGAGCAAGATTTAGTGTTAGCAAGCTTTTGCCAATCAAATAAGAAGTTACGTCTTCAGTATCTGCAAGGGCAGAAAATTTGTCTAGTGAAACCCTCAGCGAGGAAGGTTCATCAATGATTTTGGACCTGGCAACCTATTCGAAGTATATTTAAAACCATATTTATTGGTAGCGTACAGACCTGGGCGATAGTTTCATCGTTCGTGGAGCGGTGTGTGTCACCGAATTTAAAGTTGTGGTTACTGATCCTGAACCTTATGGCCTCATATCTCCAGATATAGTTAATTTATGTGATGGTGATACAATTAAACGAAGAAGAGGAATCGCTAAATGTGTTGGGTATTTCTTTTCGTAGATATTTGAATGTCTAAATTCTTTTCTACACATATACACTTGCATGTTGCGTTTACAGACATTAGATATTGACTTCATTTTATCACCACTAAAATAATTTTTTTTGATTATCACATATTTAAATAACACTCTCAATAACAAGAAAGTAACTAATAGAAGTACAAATAATCTTTACAAAGGAAGACAAAATAATTTAATTTTTCTTACTTAAAAGTTGTGAATTTATCATACATTTTGTTTAATGGTAGTAGTAGTAACGTTATAAACTTATTTATAATTATTTGTGAATTTGTTTTGCTCCTTGTCGGAACTAGTTTATTCTTTGTTGTTTTCTGTTCTCCATGTAAGAGAACCTGTTGTTTGTGATAACGGTTGTAAAAAAACGACGAGTACTGGCGCCAATACCACGCGTTTTTCTTTTTCTTCAGTTCTTCTTACAGATATACCCATGATAATTTAATTGTATATTAACTTTTTTTAATTTGAGCGTTGGAATTCGAGATCTGACAAGGCCGCGATTGTTGTCTTGAAATAGTGACGTGTCAGTTATCCATTGTATTGTTTGGTTGTGTTAACTGTTTTCCTGCAATAAACAGGCATATTAAATGATTGTAACGAAAATGTCTGTGTATTAGATTTTTTCTTTGTGGAATGGTTGGGGCGGATTTCTTTTCTTTTTCAGGGTTCTTAAATAGTGCATTCTCCTGAAGCTGATAGTATTCTATACTAATAGCTGTCAGGGGAACGAACTGACATGACGAGGCACAGGCGATGACCGGAGAATGATGGAGGCGGGATTCAAAGTTGCCTAGGCACAGGTAAGTGGTGAACCAACCGCGGTAAGCCCCGGCCACACACCCCACGACCCCTCCGGCGAGCTAGATAACTCCGTGTGGCCGGCGTAGGAGTTCCGGATTTTCTTTTCATTTCTTATGTATGGTATTGGCTCCTTGGTCATGCTCTTCCGGGCTTGTGGCTAAGGGGGTAATACCTCGCATAAGTGGCGCCCACTATTTTATCGCGCCACTTATGCGAGGTGTTACCCCCTTAGCCACAAGCCCGGAAGAGCATGGCCAAGGAGCCAACACCATACATAAGAAATAAAAAGAAAATCCGGAACTCCTACGCCGGCCACACGGAGTTGTCTAGCTCGCCGGAGGGGTCGTGGGGTGTGTGGCCGGGGCTTACCGCGGTTGGTTCACCACTTACCTGTGCCTGTGCAATTTTGAATTCCACCTCCATCATCCTCCAGGCATCGCCTGAGCCGCGTCACTGTAGTTCGGTCCCTTGCCAGCTCATAGTATGAATAACCACCAGCTGGCAAGGAAAGGCACTACTTACGAACCCTGAAAAGGAAATGAACTACGACCCAACCATTCCAGCAAAAAATTTAAACCATGGCCATTAACATTATAATCATACACGTTTTATTTGATATTTAACGATACTCGTACACACACAAAATTATTTAAAAAAAACAAATATTTATAAAAAACATATGTACGTTGATTAGGACCTATACCACATGCAAGGTACTGAAGAGAAAAGGAAATCTATACAATACTTTCAATGTCCAGATAAAAATCAAAAAAAAAAAAACATGCAACCATTAAACGCGTCGCCCTGGTACCATGACGCCTCGTTTTTTTACATCAATATTACAATAGTCAATATATAAACATTTTAAAAACCAATGTACGAGTACAAACAACAGAATCACCAAACGCATAGAAAGTAATGCAAAAAAACAATAATAAAATGATTACTGGTATGTTTACATGCAAGTAAAATTATTGTATCTTCACCAAAATTTAAGCAAGATTACTTAAATTAGTTGTCTTCTTTTGTGCGTTTCTATTTAATGATATCAATTATTTATTTCTGTCTACGGTAACGTAAATATGAAACAATTACTTTAAAGGTGAAAGATATTATCACCTAATCAATACTCAATTATATACGTAAATATTTTCAACATGTTACCCGGTGAAGATTTTCTTAAAAGGACTCTTTTAATGTATGTAGTGGATATGTGAAATCATCAAAACGTGTGAATTGGAAGTGTCATAAGTTAATCTAATATCTACTATAATACAAAACTACTGATTTCTGCTTCCAAACCTGAACAATTTCAGGCGACTTCCGCCAGCAATCACCGCCCTTACAGCACAGCACCAATAATTTTAATTTCTTGTTCAAGGTTTACTGCACAACCAGGATCAAGACAGGCCTTACATGTGTATCCAGAAAACCCATACACTGATGTATTCCAGCTGCCTAAGATTATACACAGAAACTTTAAAGGCAATTACCTCACAACGAACACCTTAGGGTTTTCACTTATTTGGACCGATATGCCTTTGTCTTGACACCAAAATTCGCCTGAAGATGAAGTACACAAGCAAAAACAAAAATTCTAATGAAGTTTATCCAACATCTGCACACACTTCTCAATTATGCTAGTTGGGATGATGAATTATCTTGAACACAGTTTTCCATATCTTCTACGCTCAATTCCCCAGAATTCTCAAATATAATGTGGCCAATTTTCTAAAACTGCAACTCCCTACAGGTACTGGAACTTTTATCCATGTGTCAGCATACAGATTTTCCGGTGTGGATTCAACAGCAGCCTTTCGTCTCAGGGCCACCTCTCCAAAACCGATCCGCAATAGACCAACGTTTATAGTTGGATCAACAGAAGATAAATTGTATATTTCCCACGCAACTTCTCAATAAATTCAAAAAAACTTCTCACAAAGCACAGGTTTCCTCAATTTCGTTTTTTCCCAGACTGACTTTTCAAAATTTTTTCTTTTCCGTCCTTTGTTTTTCTCCCCGCCGCCTACTGTTTTGTTCCCAACCCACTACTCGATTTTCTTCCCCACAGTAATTTTTAGTCAAGTAGATATTTAGGCAAAACTGACCGTTACATACCCTCGGGTCCACGAGGCCGACTCGCGAGGCAGTGAGGAGCCGAAAAAAACGGACAGTTTTTTCTTCTGTAGTGAGCTTCGGGTAAGATCAACGTGGGTCTCGACTCATCCCCTGAGATTATGAGGCTCATGCTCTCCAGACTGAGATGCCGGGCTGTTCAGGTTCTCACCAGAGTCGTCTCCAGACGGAGTGAAAAAGGATAAGTTGGACGTACGGTCACAACCGTATTTTCGGGCTGATCAGCCTGAAAAACCTCCCGGAGGAATATCTGAAGGTACAAATATCAGGCGGAAGACAATACCACATTGTCCCCCTACTGATATCTATACGTCTCCAAACATTCTCACACAAACCCAGGGTGCTTTCGCTCCATCGGCACAACCTCCAGCAATGCCATATTGCCTTCGACTCATCCCGGTGAAACGACAGACACCCAGTTCGCCGAGAGACCTTCTCCAGACTGACCGAAGAGTAAAAGAGTACCATGGTGGTGTCTGGTCTGGCAGATCCGGATGATTACTTCATCAAAGCTTGGCCCCAGACGCCCAAGAGAAACAAGGAGGTGTACCATCCGCTAGGGAAGCTACCTAAGCGGACCACGCCGGGTACCCTATCATTAACCGGTGAAGCCGGCGAGATGCCTTCTTAGGGCTACTCAGAGGAGCGCTTGCTTCGATGACACTTCATGGCCGTAAGTCTTTAGCGTGATAAACACCTATTCTGTTACCGCCCAAATCCTCCAGCTCGTACAAGCTAGTTCCAACTTTATTCCGTATCCGAGCTTTCAAGAACCGGGGTGCCAACTTGGCGCTGAAACGACCCGCTCGGTTACTCACCCAGAAAGTCCTCCGGTAAACCTCATCTCCCGGACGAAAACTGCCCACACGGCACCGTAAATTGTATCGAATTTTATGTCTGGAGTGTGCGGCGGCTAAATTCAGCGCGATCCGCTCTCGAAGCATCTGCATTTTGTCCGTCAATGGCAAGAAAGCTATGTCACCCTCCTGGAAAACGTTCAGTTTCTTCAGGACTGGATATGCTGATCCGTGCAGGATCATGTGGCTACCAAACAGGGCCTGATACGGGGACATGCCGATCGCCTCGTGGTGGGTACTACGAAGAGCACATTCTATGGACGACAGATGTCTATCCCACTCACGATGATCCTCCTTTAAATACGCCCTAATGGCGGCGAGGACGGATCTATTCACCCGCTCGGAAGCGTTGGGGTGCGGCGAATATACAGCTGTGCGCACATGTTGTACGCCATAATCCTGTAGTAATTTAGCAAACTCCTTGGAGGTGAATTGCCGACCATTGTCGGAGAAGACCGTTTCAGGAACTCCAAAGGTATGAAAGATAGTTTGCTCAAGAAACTTGACGGACACCGCCGTGGTCTCAGCGGACACGGGGTGCAGGAAGACAAACTTGGTGAAAGCATCCAATACAACAAATACTGCCGTGTGGCCTTTCTTCGACCTGGGATAAGGACCTAAGAAATCGACGTATAAAAATTGGAACGGCCTCGACACAGCCATGGGGTTTCCCATAGGTGGTCGAAGTACTGAACTGGGGGCTTTGGTGGTCTTGCAGACCTCACACTTGGCGATGAATTCCCGAACTTGTTTTGCCATACCTGGCCAAAAGTACTTGCATCGCAATCGGGCTAGGGTTTTCCCTACTCCACCATGCGAGGCTTGGGGAGGCGAATGATACGATTCCACGAGAGACGCGGTCAATTCCATTGGAATCCACAACTTCCATGTCAGATCGTCAGCAATCGGGTTTCCAGTACGTGGTGATGTACGCTTGAAAACGTACCCATCTTCAACTCGCAGGTCTGGTAGCTGCGGTGAGGCTTGCCTGAGGCTATCACCCAGACGAAGATATTCAGGGGACTTGAAAGACGGGGCATTTAAGTCCACGTCGAAACACAAGGACAATTCGTCAACGCAATCCATGCGTGACAAGGCATCGGGAACCACATTGTGGGTGCCTTTACGGTGTTCGATTGTAAAGTCGAACCCCTGAAGCTTAAGACTCCACCGGGCTAAACGACCGTTAAGCTCCTTCTGGCCCATGAGCCATTTCAGACTTGCATGGTCAGTAATGACCGTGAAAGTCTGTCCCTCAACATACGCTCTAAACTTTTTTATACTCAGCACGGCTGCGTAGCATTCGAGCTCAGTAATGGTGTAGTTCCGTTGTGCTCCGTTCAATTTCTTGGACATATAAGCAATCGGATGTTCTCCTCCATCCATGTCCTTTTGAAAAAGCACACTACCTACACCAGTCCTGCTGGCATCGCACTGAATATAGAAAGGCTTAGAAAAATCTGGAGTGACTAAAAGAGGAGCTTCCGTCATCAGCTTTTTCAAGGTCTCGAACGCCTGCTGGGCCTCATCAGTCCAACTAAAAGATTTAGACTTCAAACAATCCGTGATTGGAGAAGCCACGCTAGCATAATTGGGTATAAAACGCTGATACCATCCGGTCATTCCCAAAAACCTCCGGGTCTGCTTATGAGACTTCGGAGTTGGGAAGTCCATGATGGCCGTCACCTTGTTAGGATCGGTTTTCAGAGTCCCATCACCGATTATGAAGCCGAGATACTTGACTTCAGTCACGCAAAATTTGCTTTTAGATAGATTAATGGTTAACCCCGCACGACGGAGACAGCTGGCCACTTCGTCCAAAAGCTTTAGGTGGGAGTCAAAGTCAGGTGAAACTATGAGCAGGTCGTCCAGATAGACAAAAACGTTTTCACGTAAATGGCCCGGGATGGCTTTATCCATCAAGCGACACATGCGCTGTGGGGCGTTACATAAGCCGAAAGGCATAACTGTGAACTGGTACAGTGGACGACCAGGGACAGTGAAAGCTGTCCGCTCTCGCGACTTCTTCTCTAAAGGAATTTGCCAGAAGGCGTCCTTCAGGTCTAAGCTCGTGATGAACTTGGTGTCTTGAAGACGACCAAGAAGACCATCAATGTGTGGAAGAGGATAGGCGTCTTTGATAGTGACACTGTTCACCTTGCGAGAGTCAAGGCACAGGCGGACCTTACCTGGTTTACGAACCAACACCACTGGAGAATTCCAGGGACTATTTGATGGCTCAATCACCCCCAGCGACAACATCCTGTCTAACTCACCATACATCAGCTGTTGTACAGCGGGTGAGACTGGATAATGCCTCAACAGGAAGATGGAGTTCCAAAAAGATAGTGAAGTAAATAGGAGGTCGGTGTAGATAATTTGTGGCGAAAATATAAGACTTGTTTTTTCCTGTAATCTTTTGTGCTGTATTGCTAAAACTATTTGTGTAAACTATACCGAATAAAGTGCAAATTCGTGGTAGTATGATAAAGATAAATATCATCCCTTTATGTTAAATATAAACCATCGCGACGATAATTCGTGATTAGTGAAAATACGTTGATTTTGCTGGTAGAAGGGAGCAGAGAAAAAAGAATCGATTGGTGTCCATGAGATACGAATATTTCCTCAACTAATAAGCAACGAACTTCATCGCTAATTAGTCCCATTTGAAGACAATTTGGCAACCTACCTGATGGTAGCGTAATAGGTGAGGCCCTGGAATGGAAGTTGGCTGGTGACTCACAACGTAGCATACTTGTATTGGCACATGGATGAAAGTTCCTGTAGGAAGGTCGATATTGGTAATTATATTGTCGCGCTCAAGAAGAGAAGAGAGATTAAGGTATCTTTGCATTGTGATTTAAATTGAGATTTTGTAAATCACACTAATATTGGGAAAAAAAGATTAGAAAGTTAGTAGTAAATTGGTGTTTTGGCCCTGCTGAACAACCCCCAGAAACAATTTTTGGCTTCACAGCACTAAAACGAAGAACCAAATTATTAAATTGACAGTTCATAGCTATGGACTCTAAGTGACTGGTTTTATTTAAACAGAAAATTGTTTAAATTGTGTTGTGGTTAGTCGCTATTGATTGGACAAGATTGAAAGGCTATTCAGCGCAAGAAAAATACCTGGCGGTGCAATCTGCAGTGAGGGACGTCAGATGTGGGACTCCAGATGTGTTATGTTTTAACTATGGTACATTGGTTATTGTGTAGTCGTTTTAATTTTGGTGGTAGTAATTTTATTACATACTTTTGATATCCGCATATTAACATTTATAGTACATTATTTGATTCATTACTAATAATAATTTTAAAGGTAAATAATACTAACGTTAATCGTAATTATAATTGTTTGAGCATTTATTGTGTTCCTTGTTGGAAACATGTTGTTCCTTGTTGCTACCGGGAAATAAATTTGTTCTTCCCCTAAGAGTTTCTGTTGAATGAAATAACATTTGTACAAGACGAGGAGTATTGGCCAGTACTGCGCGTTTTCTTTTTTTTTATCTTGAGCTTCATACATAGGTACCTGTAATAATGAAACCGTAATTTAGTTGAGTTTGATCGGTTAAATTCATAGCTGACAAGGATAAATAATAAATGTTATGGTTGATGATTGTTCATTGTATTGTTTGTTTGGGACAATTAAATGTTTATAAATAATAGAATGTCCATGCGTTAGATTTTTTTTGTGGAATGGTTGAGGGGGGATCATTTCTTTTCAGGGTTTGACGCGGCTCAGGCGACGACCGGAGAACGATGGGCGAAGGTCAAAGTTGCCCCAGTACAGGTAAGTGGTGAACCAACCGCGGTAAGCCCCGGCCACACACCCCACGACCCCTCCGGCGAGCTAGACAACTCCGTGTGGCCGGCGTAGGAGTTCCGGATTTTCTTTGTATTTCTTATGTATGGTGTTGGCTCCTTGGCCATGCTCTTCCGGGCTTGTGGTTAAGGGGGTAACACCTCGCATAAGTGGCGCCCACTATTTATATCGCGCCATTATGCTGTTACATTTTCGCGCTAGGGAGTCCGATGAAGAACTGATACTACAGATGATGGATACCAAACAACATAATCTATCGTTCGATGATTTCACTGCCCAGCTGCTGTCGCTACATAACCGCATGGCTCAGCCAATGTCTGAAAGCGGATTTTTAGGAATCGTAGTCCGAAATTTGAATTTCACTTTGGGGTCAGCAGTAATCGGGCATCGTTTCACCAGCATGCCACAATTGCGCGATACTTGTATCCGAGTTGAACGCTGGCAGAAACAGAAGCGGTTAGAGCGTAGGCCTGATCGACAGATACACGAGGTTGAACACTCGCCGTTATATTCTTCTGATCAAATACCACCGGACATGTCTTCACCAGGAGTAGAAGCGATAACCTCTTCGCGTCAGTTCCAGACGAATCCACGACCTTTACGTTGTTGGAATTGTCAACAACCGGGTCATCCATTCATGGACTGCCCGTCTGAAACTCGTGGCCTATTTTGCTACAAGTGTGGCAAGCCAGGAGTCGTGACCCC